>VZRS01003565.1:167267-179660 GCA_013398055.1 Ifrita kowaldi
CCCCAAATCATTTTTACTATCTTGTTTATTTTCCCCCTGATGTGACTGCAGGACTAATGCATTCCCGCTCCCAACTTTTATTATCCTGTTTATATCCCCTCGGTGTGCCTGCAGGACTAATGCGTTCTCGCTATTACGCCACTTGCCTGCCCTCACCGCAACTTTTACTATTTTGTTTATTTTCTCTGCGATGGGGCTGCAAAGCTAATGCATTATTAATCTCGCTCTTTCCTCTTCCCTCAAAACTCACGGCTGCATGGTGGATGCAGCGCTGCCTGGCTATTCCTGCCACGGCAGCGAAAGTGATGCTGAACGGGAGATCTGACAAATAGAGAAACCAGGGAGGCCGCAGGCACACAAAAACAAACACGTTCTTCAGTACAGCTGCTCTCTACTTTAACTCAGAGGTGGACATGTCTTTCTAGAAGTTGAGCACTTGGGGTTTATTTTTTAGTAAAACAATTCTGTAATTCTGTTGTCTCTTTTAATTAAAAGGCGGGGGCAAAAGAAAAAAAAAACTGAGGGCAGCGAGCTGAGGTGGTCAGCAGAGAGGAAAATCTCAGCCTATTCAATTCTCCATTGTAAGCAGGTATGCTTGTAGCAGAAGGAACCAATTGTGGTGATTGTTAGGAGCATAGAGAAATTAAATGCAGCTTGCAAAATTCTGGTCACTCACTTGCCCCAGGCCTAGCATTTATTTATTTGTTTGTTTGTTTGTTTAATTTTGTGTTGGGCAAGGAAGATATCACTGATTCATCTTCATTATCCTGCTAAAAGGCGGAGAAGCAGAATTTGTGTGTGGGCTGTATTTTTTGCGATGATTTTGCCAGGGCAGCTTAGCTGGTATCTGTACAAATCACTACTGAATTATGTACATTCCTGGACACAGCACTACCTAGACCTACACATAATACAGATTATATTTTATACATTGTCATAGTCCTGTACACAAGTGCAGATGTTTTATTAGTTAACAAACTGCTACATGGAAGGGAGAGGTGGGATGTGCGCAACTTTACCCCCTGCAGACATCCGAGTCTGCAGTTTGTATGCAGGATATCTTAGGTCAAGCTCTTTTCTCTCCTTGAAAAGTTTTAAGTGAAATTATTTCGGTAGAGGAAGAATGGTAGGCAGGCAAAAAGGAATCATGGAGGTGGCTTCCTCCATGCAAGGCCCAACCAAACATGAGATTATTGCAGCCATTTGGGGCACATTCTAAGCATATCTCTGTACATATATGCTCCGAATAGCCATAAGAGTTTAGAAATTTTTAAGATATGTGAAAAAATGGAGGGGGAGAGGACTGGAATGTAGTATGTTTCAGTTGTGTAAAATCAAAGACTGCACTCTCAAAAAAAACCCCACCCTGCATCAAATGTCCTATCAACACTGAAGAACACAAATTTGAACATACAACTATTTGTTTTAAATATACTTAAAACACTATTTTTATTACTTTAAAAGCTCATAAAAATACCCTGAAAATTGCAGGTGCAAGCAATTACTTTGTAAGAAAATAAAGCAATTAATATATCCTGGTGTTTAAAAAAACCCGCAAATTATTTGAAGCTGATAGATACAGTGTCGCAGCCCTTCTTCATTCTTGTCAAGAAAATGACATCTAATTTAAAAAGCATTCTCAATGATTCTGCTAACCCTAACAAAACAAAACAAAACAAAACAAAAAAAAAAAAGGTAAAAAATAATCACGGTACAGCAGCAAATCTATCCTTTATTTCCCTGACAGGTAAATTAAAATAAATATCCTTTTAAAATGAAAATATATTAAATATATTACGTTGGATGAATTTGTACATTTAGTAAAACTTGTAACAAACAATTGTAAATTTTTCACACCACCTTTTTTTTTTTAAATTCATTGAGGTCTTCCTGCAATTTCTTCTTTGAAAAGCAACTAGTACAATCAATTCCAAAGCTTTTTTTTTTTAATGTTAGCTGTTTTAAAGCTCAATCTTTAGTTTTATAAAGAAGCATCACCAAAGAAAAAACTAATTACTTTGCAACAATTTGATTAAAGCTGCACCATAGCAACAAGAGTATATTCATGAAAAACCTACTGTATAGTTTTCAAATAAAAATATTCTAATCTCACACCATGTAACACACCAGCTCAGTATTGAACAGCCTGAAATTTTGCTTTGGTTAAAATCTAGTCAAGCCTAATACATTCAGTTATTTAATGAAACATTTGTTGTCTTCTTATAGATTTCTATTTAATTCTTTCTATAGAAAGAATGTACATGGACTGGAAGAAACTCCATGACTACCACTTTATGGTATTGTGTAATATTTGATGGAAAAATTTAGATAACCTCTTGATAGTTCTGTAAAACAATCATTTAGAGAAGACCTTTGAAATGCAAAGTAGGAAAAGAAATGCATTACCACTAAATAAATACTGCAAACACTAAGCCTATAACAGCTATGGAATCAGAACATAAAATCTTGTAGCATATATGTTCTTATGATTGTACTATTTAACAGGCATTGACATGACACAGAAGGACAATTTTCTTTTTCAAGAAATGAAGGCTGTCCTTCTTATAGTGATATATAAGAGACTAAAATAATTAGAAAGGAATATAATTCAGTGAGTAAGAATGAATAATTTTATTGTTAATCTAAATGCAAGGAGAAAATCCAATTTGCTTAAAGGTACCTACAAAATCTAGGAGCTAAACAAGTTAGAATATAAGAAACTTAAAAGAAGATTCTGTGTTTCAATTTTTCTTAGATACTTTCACAAACAGAGTGAATGTGTAAGTGAAAGAAAATTACACTCTCCAACTGCAAATTGTTTTTAAAAGTTTAAGGCATTCCTCAAGAAAACATTAGCATATATGAGTGAATAGCACTTCAGTTTCATAAACAAAAATAAAGACGTAATCACAAATTTTTACTACAAAAATAATCAGTTGCAACAGTAAAACTAAGGTTTTTGAATGCTTGGTTTAAATGACACCTCTTTTCCTTAAAATGTGCAAAATCATATTGTAATTTTAGTGAATAAAACAAAGCATTGAACAAGAAGAAGTCTTTAATTTACAAAGCCACATGACCAGTTGTATATAATCATCAGAAGAATCTTCCAAAAATAACAGAAAAAGCACAGACTTCATATGAAAAGCATACTATATTAGAAAACATCAACTGATATTGGGACTTGGAGCTGTAGAGCAGGAAAACTCACTTCCTTCCAGAAAGCAAACTTCTCACAGTAATTTTTACTCCATTTTCAGATTGGGTCTTTGTTGAGAAAGCTGTGATCTTTACCTATGTGCAAAAGGATACATGCTGCAGCTAAACAGATGCAACTGAAAACAGAAAAATTGGAATAGCTTAGCGATATTCAATAGATAGAATGATCTATCTCTCGATTATCCATTTAAAATACATTGATGCTTGTCTGCCTTTTGTTTATGTGGTTTTAAATCATTAACAGCATTCACTGAAATACCTTCTAATCGTGGGTATTGGCTTCATTTCTGGGAAGGCAGCAGTGAAATGGTCACTTTACACAAAATAAAATGCGACTCTTACGTGTTGACCCTTGCACGCAGTGCATTTTAAATGGCAGTCTGCCTTAGATCCAACAAATTCTTTCTATCCATGTTCTGTTATGAAGGATATAGCATGTCTACAGAACCCACATTAATAAAGTAAATGTATCTTTACAGGCTTACTCTTAAATTATATCAAGAAAGAGTAAAGTTTTCTTTTTCCTCTTCCTCTTCTTTAATATACTGCTAAAATCTGTATTTAACACCTATCCAAATGCAATGTACTGAATAATTTAGACTTTTCAACATTTTACTGTAGTCACTTGGTGATCAGGAATTTGCAATGCTCTGTATATTTACATGTCATGCAAGTACAGGTAGCAGCATTGGAGGTCATGCCAGAGCATCTCCTGGACACCATGCCTCTTCATATGTTGTGCTATTTTCTTTTATGTGAACAGATTTACAAATTTTGTAGTTCTTTAGACTGCAAAAAAGGGGAAAATAATTCCGCCAGCTATTGCATTCATTTTCTTGCTTTTAATTGTATTATCACTTTTGGAGACTTTGGTAAATTCCACTTAGCTAGCAGCAATGGATAAAATTGGTGGTTTTCAAGTACTGCTTCTGTTGCTAGTGTTGGCATTTAGATGTTAATTTCAGACTGAGGTTTACAGTAAACATGAAACAAGGGATTTTCTTTGAATGAACAATCTCAAACCAAAATTCTAAATAAAGGAAACCTAGCACAGGATGTTTTTAAGTGCAGTGATTATTTCCTTTTAAAGATTTAACATTCCGTAAGTGATAGAAGTTAAAGAAGTTAAATGTGACAGTTAATTTATAATACTCTACATTAAAAAAGCATTTAAATGCTAACCACATTTTTATATGAGTCAAGTCAAAGTAATGATAATTACAGTATGATACAAAAGAACCTGAAATAAACTTCTAGCAAACCATATTGAATATTAATACCGTATTAAGCCCTGAAAAGCTGGGTTAATAAACTCTGGAATGTAGATTATATGCAACTTAAATGTAGCACAGGGCTTTTCTTCTAAGAAGAATGCTTCGTTTCAAAGTTTGGATTTTTATGAGGTATGTATTAATTCATTGGATTTATATTAAATACATGTACATAGCATCACTCCAAGACCAAGTCTCGGGTTACTTCTATGGGCATATTTCTATGTAAGATTTGCTAAATTAACGTTCCATATAAATTAATAGCCTTCTTTTCATGTTTGTTGTGTTACGATCAGCATTGTGATACTGTGTTGTGTCATAGGTCACATTTATTTTATTTTAATTCAGGAATGGTATCTATACTACATATTAAATACGAGAAACAACATGCTGAACTTCCCACCAAATCTCTTAAATGCAGAGCTATTTTAGATGGGTTTATATAAACAAAACACATATATCTAATATAAGCGTGGGAAAGGAAAAGCTGGTTTGTTATATGCTAAAGCAAATTGGAGTAAATCAACCGCATCCGTGGGCTGGATAAGCAATACTACTCTGCTTTTCCCACTACCATTTGGACAAGACAATGTTACTTTTTTATTTAAAGTGTTTTCTTCTCAACAAGGGGCCACCACTTCCCAATCTCAAAAACACGCCCCAGAATATGTTAATTAATTGTATTGTGTCTCTGAAAGAAAGAGGTTGCCAAATGCAATAAAAAAAGAAGGTCTTTCGATCAGTGAGCTGCATTCCCACTGCTAGTTACCATCTCATTTCAATTCCATATAGATATACATAGATACATTTCCTCCAGGTACAACTTTGACCATTAAAAGCTGTCTAAGAGCGAAAGTCTAACTTGACCACATAGGGTGTATATGGGAAGCTTAACATTCCTGGTGAATTAAGCACACAAGCCTCGGATCATTTTTTGTCAATCTTACTACGGTACTTGAGAGTCGGGAATGTGGGTAATTTTTGTAACATGGTACTTCCCAATTAAAAGTAACAACAATGCTCCTCTGTGAAAAAAAAATTAATATATAAAATATGTCAACACATTCCACACAAATATAAAATAAAGAGTCATGAAGAATGGCAACAAAAGGTCTCTTCCGATTTTTTTAAATCTTCCATTTCAATGAGATAGTTTTCAAATAGAGATATACTGTTTTAGTAAATACAAGAGTATTAAATGTCGTTTTGAATGACGCCTTCTAAATTTGTAGTAACCCTCTGTAAATTCCCAAGCAGCAATCAAGAGCAAATGCATCTCCGGAATACTCAAGTAGGACGAGAAAGACAGAACAAAAATCTTTCTTTCCTCGATCTCACAGCTAATGCCTTTAAATATTACCAGGGCAGTGTTTTCTATATGTTACTTGCATGTTCAGCTTTTGAATAATAAGGATGCTTTTTACCATCTAAACTGAGTTTTTATTTGAAGGAGTCCAACAAAAGCCTGCAAGTTTTCCAAGAGTGAAAGAAAAGTCCCAAACGGTATTATCTTAAACAATGACTGCAAGCATGCAACTTCCCAAGTGTGCATGGGGGAAGAAAAGTCACTTCAGAATTATTTTCAGCTAGGTGATATCCATAAACATCAACCTTTAATTTCTTTTACTTACTGATCACAATCTACGCAAAATGTTAATTTCTTGGCATATATTTAATTCTTTTTAAAAGTCTAGACATCACTTCTAATATTTTAAAATAAATTCACAAGCACTCGGAGATAACTTGCTAAAAATAATCACAATTCTCCTACAAAGGATTTTCTTAAAATAACCAGTTCTCTAGAAACTATTTCCTCATCACAAATACGAGTCCCTACCCGTTTTAATTTTATCTTCCAGAAATAATGTGCAAATGCGTATTTTTTCCCTTAGATGATTAAGGGCACTTGTTGGAAATTTTCTTGAACATCAAGTTAGTTAATTCTCCCCCTATGTAAATACATGAGAAAGTTCAATCTGAAATGGTGTACTGAAAAAAAATTAATTTCTAATTATTTTCAGGGGGAAAAATGCAACAAACACTTTTCCTATAAAACAAATATTTTAAAATCTCAAACCAACATAAAACAATTACTTGGGGGGGGGGGAAATCCATCGTGGTGCTTATATGAAAAACAGGATAAGATTAATCTTCGGTTTTATAGACAGACTTAAGAATTGTTCCTTCCAAAATTCTCTTTGGCTACATTTGTTAATCCAAATCCAGTGGGTCGGAGCAGTTTTTTCCCAATTTCTTTAACAAGTCCTGCTCTAAAATCCACCCAGAAACAGATGTTACTTTATGTACAATTCCGCTGCGGTAGTTGGGGGGTTTTTACCTTTCAAGTAACACGTGAGCTACAGCCTCACGGAGCTCCCTCAGTGGATGGCACTTCTAAAGGCTCCTCTCTACTCATGAACCCGATTTCCCGGCGGGTCCCCCCGCGCCGCTGCCTGCGAGCACACAGCGTGCGGGGCCCGGGGCTCTCCCTCCTCCCCGCCGGCGGAAAGCGGCGCGAAAAGAGGCGGCCAGGGAACAATGGGGAGCGCCGGGAGCAGGGGGAGCCCCGGCCGTGCTTCCTCCAGCCCCGCCGCCGCTTCCTGCGGGCTCGCGCGCCGCTCCGTTCCCTAGGGCAGCCTGCCCGGAGCCCGCCCCGCTGACGGGAGACCCCCGCTCACCCTTGGAATCCCCCGTGCCCGCGCCGCGCTGCCGAGGGCACCCACGAGTTTACTCTCGCAGCCACTCGCTCGCCCCCGAGCTCTCCCGCCCCCGCATGGCGAGCGGGGCTGCCCGGCTGGCGCGGCGCCAGCCCCGCTCCTGAGCCTATCCCGGGGTCGGGCGGGCGGCCTATGGGAGCCCTGATCCCGCTGCCCCGGGCTCCTGCCCCGCATGCCGCGAGCACTGCCCGCAGGAGAGCGGCAGCACTACAGAGGCGCCGCGGCCCCGCTGCACTGCGCGCTCCCTCCCTTCAGGGGACGGTGCTGCGCACAAAGGGCGGCTCAGCATTGTTCTCCTCCCTGACCCCCAAATCCCCTCTTCCCCGCCGGGAGAGGCGAACGGGAAGGGCCGGGACGAAGGGCGAAGACGAGGAGAGGCCAACTGCCCGCGGCGCCGGCCGCTTCCCAGCGTATCCTGCCTGCCATCTTCGCCTTTCCCCAAACTCGCCTTCGTGCTGTGCCTGCCGTCGAAGCCCGCCTGCCCACCATCCCTCGTTCCCTACTCGCAATGTAATGGGGTCTTTCACATGTCACCGCGCCTAAAAATTCCACTGAGGGTGCAAAGGAACCTCTGCCCACATCCCAGCCACCCAAGCATCCTTCTCGAGCTTGTACACGGGATCACCCGCTTCATATATCCATAGGGGGGAAAAAAACCCCACAACTGTACCAATGCAAGGTATTATTTGAGGATTTTGTCCTCAAATTCACAAAAGCATTCTTCTTTTTAACCTTGATGGGCCTGGTTAGGTGACATGAGGATATTTAAGCTACAGTCCTTTGCCACCTGCAGCCCAGTGCATTCCTGTGCCCATGCTCAGAACACCATGGAGCAGACACCAAGACACCGGGATCCAACAGAAAACTCAAAGCATGTGAGGAAGAGAGTGGGAGCTACAACATGACATTTAGGAAAAACCACGGCTCGATTTAAATAATTGCATAATATTAGGATTTAACTTATAAATGTTTACATTTGTGTGATTTGATTAATGNCGTGTCTGTGTGTCCCGGGCCGTCGCCGCCGCCCCTTGTAACGGTCCGCGCGAGGCCCCGCGCGCGCGGTGTTTGTTCGCCCCCCCAGCCCCTCCCCCACCGCTCTTCCACGCGATTTATGGGATTTGCAAATAATTCCAGGGGTTTTTTCTCTCTCCGCACCCCCTCCTGTCCCGGCTCCTAACCTCCGCTTCCTCTCCCGCCGTCTCGGCAGTCACCGGGGAGCTCCGTCCTCACCGGCAGCCCGGGGCCGGGCAGATCCCGCACACAAAGGTCCCGGCCCCGATCCCTCTCCCGCCGGCCGCGGCTCGCGGGGACTCTCCGGTGACTCCAGAGCCATGAAATCTGCAGCTCCTGCTCGTGGCGGGCTCCGGCGGTGAACGGGGGGTGACTTGAACCGCCCCGCAACTTTCTCCCCGTGCCACGCACCCCCGACCCGCCGCCAAAGGTAAAGCTGGAGCGAGTCCCCTCGGCAGCCCCTCGCAGTGAGGCTCAAAACGGAGGAGGAAAATGTGAAATGTTCACACGGAGAAGTGGTTCCCTTTGTTCTTTCATTGTTTCTACCCGAACTGGCGGATACAAGGGATAAACACTTACCTTCTCTCCTTTTTGCTCCAAAACACACACGTTCCCATCAGCTTTAAAATGCACGGTCCACTTTGGAAGCGACTACAAATGTCGGGAGAGTTTGTATTCCATTCTTTTACACTCTGCTCTTTTTAGCGTAAGATTAAGTTGCCGAGCACGTTGTTACAAGCCCCCCGCCTTAGTGAATGGTCACGTTTAGGACCCTCCAAGTCCATCCTAATTCTGCCAGTAGAATTGAGGGTATTGGAGGTCTAAACTTTCAAAAGGAAAAGGGCCTGCGTCTATCGAGCAGACCTGAAAATGCACTCAGTTCCTCACTCACTTCCACAAAATGGGTATAAACACCTCACCCCAGACAACTCAATGAAATATACATTTTAAAGCTTGAATGTAGAAAAGCTGTTCCCTCCGCTGAGATAAGCTAAAAGCAAATTGGCCCGAAGAAAATCTACCTCAGTGTATTCCACAGCGGGAATAGTCTCTGTAGTTTAAAACAAGTAAATAAGAGCATCATACTGAAATGCTAAGCATAAAGTTATAAAGAAAACAACCTTTGAGAGGAATGTGCTACCCGGGGTGGAATGGGGAGAATCACAGTTTTTTAAAGTGTCCTTTTTTTTCGCAAAAAATACTGCTTTTCATTTTTCTCCCCATGCAACCAAGGCAGGGGGAGAGGAACCCATTTTCTTCTTTCTTTGTAGTCCAGTCAGCATTTCGCACCCAGAAACACAGGCACTTCCCCCCCAAACCTTGCTTTAATCTGATTATGATGAGATTTGCTGATACAATGAATATTTGAAATGATCCTTGTGTCTTAGTGAGTGGGAAGCATTTCCAGGCTCCCGTTTCCAAGGCTCCCCGCTGCCGAGGGAAGAGGAGCAGTGGGGAGACCCCGCTCCCCGAGGCCCCGGCGGGGTGGCAGCCGGGGGTGGGGGGGGACAGCCCCCTCCTCCTGTGCCCAAGGGCGCTGGATTAATTTAGCTCAACTCCCTCGGCCGGTGGTTGAAGCAGGATCTTCACAGAAAAGTGCCTTTTCCCCCTGCATCATCACGCCTTTGCCAATTGAAAAATAAACAAATAATAGCAAAATAAATTAAAAAAAAAAANCAGGGGGAAAAATGCAACAAACACTTTTCCTATAAAACAAATATTTTAAAATCTCAAACCAACATAAAACAATTACTTGGGGGGGGGGGAAATCCATCGTGGTGCTTATATGAAAAACAGGATAAGATTAATCTTCGGTTTTATAGACAGACTTAAGAATTGTTCCTTCCAAAATTCTCTTTGGCTACATTTGTTAATCCAAATCCAGTGGGTCGGAGCAGTTTTTTCCCAATTTCTTTAACAAGTCCTGCTCTAAAATCCACCCAGAAACAGATGTTACTTTATGTACAATTCCGCTGCGGTAGTTGGGGGGTTTTTACCTTTCAAGTAACACGTGAGCTACAGCCTCACGGAGCTCCCTCAGTGGATGGCACTTCTAAAGGCTCCTCTCTACTCATGAACCCGATTTCCCGGCGGGTCCCCCCGCGCCGCTGCCTGCGAGCACACAGCGTGCGGGGCCCGGGGCTCTCCCTCCTCCCCGCCGGCGGAAAGCGGCGCGAAAAGAGGCGGCCAGGGAACAATGGGGAGCGCCGGGAGCAGGGGGAGCCCCGGCCGTGCTTCCTCCAGCCCCGCCGCCGCTTCCTGCGGGCTCGCGCGCCGCTCCGTTCCCTAGGGCAGCCTGCCCGGAGCCCGCCCCGCTGACGGGAGACCCCCGCTCACCCTTGGAATCCCCCGTGCCCGCGCCGCGCTGCCGAGGGCACCCACGAGTTTACTCTCGCAGCCACTCGCTCGCCCCCGAGCTCTCCCGCCCCCGCATGGCGAGCGGGGCTGCCCGGCTGGCGCGGCGCCAGCCCCGCTCCTGAGCCTATCCCGGGGTCGGGCGGGCGGCCTATGGGAGCCCTGATCCCGCTGCCCCGGGCTCCTGCCCCGCATGCCGCGAGCACTGCCCGCAGGAGAGCGGCAGCACTACAGAGGCGCCGCGGCCCCGCTGCACTGCGCGCTCCCTCCCTTCAAGGGACGGTGCTGCGCACAAAGGGCGGCTCAGCATTGTTCTCCTCCCTGACCCCCAAATCCCCTCTTCCCCGCCGGGAGAGGCGAACGGGAAGGGCCGGGACGAAGGGCGAAGACGAGGAGAGGCCAACTGCCCGCGGCGCCGGCCGCTTCCCAGCGTATCCTGCCTGCCATCTTCGCCTTTCCCCAAACTCGCCTTCGTGCTGTGCCTGCCGTCGAAGCCCGCCTGCCCACCATCCCTCGTTCCCTACTCGCAATGTAATGGGGTCTTTCACATGTCACCGCGCCTAAAAATTCCACTGAGGGTGCAAAGGAACCTCTGCCCACATCCCAGCCACCCAAGCATCCTTCTCGAGCTTGTACACGGGATCACCCGCTTCATATATCCATAGGGGGGAAAAAAACCCCACAACTGTACCAATGCAAGGTATTATTTGAGGATTTTGTCCTCAAATTCACAAAAGCATTCTTCTTTTTAACCTTGATGGGCCTGGTTAGGTGACATGAGGATATTTAAGCTACAGTCCTTTGCCACCTGCAGCCCAGTGCATTCCTGTGCCCATGCTCAGAACACCATGGAGCAGACACCAAGACACCGGGATCCAACAGAAAACTCAAAGCATGTGAGGAAGAGAGTGGGAGCTACAACATGACATTTAGGAAAAACCACGGCTCGATTTAAATAATTGCATAATATTAGGATTTAACTTATAAATGTTTACATTTGTGTGATTTGATTAATGTCACGTTTGATTTCCTTAAAGCCACTGACAAGGTACTTTAAAACACGAGATTAACGTCTACCAGCGATGAAATTCAACAGGCAAATCCTCTTCCCAGCGCCCCGGCTCCCCCAACACGCGGGCAGGCGGGGACCTCAGACCGCCTTTCTGCTCCACCGCCCCCCGCAGCCCTCGGCCAAGGGGGCTCCCCCCACATCCCGTGGTCATTGATCCCCCTCCCCCGCAGGTGACAGGATTCTGGCCGGTCCCTCCCCCGGCACCCGCCGTCCTGCGCGGGGCTCCGCCGGCGCTCTCGTTCAAACGCGGCCGAGCCCGCCTCTGCCCCGCCCCCGCCCGGCCGTTACCGCCGCCGCCACAGGGACACCCCGATCCCGCCCCGGCGCTTCCCGAGGGAGGCGCCGCCGCTGCCGGGTTTTCCCGGAATGCCGGGGGGAATGGCGCGGGGGGAGGGGAAGCAGCGGCAGGAGGCTCGAGCGCGGCACGAGCGCGGCCGGCGCGGGGGATTGTGGGGAGGAAGGTGGTCGGGGCAGCAAAGGAAGCGGCGGGCGGGGATGGGGGGGGTGAAAGGTCAGCGGCCGGGAGCCCCCGCGCCAATGGCGGGCGGGCTTGGCCGGTCCCGCACGGCGAGTCGAGGTCGTGCCGCTCTCCGTGGCCGTAAACCCCGAGTGTGTCTGCCCGCGTGTGTCCGTGTGTCTGTCCGTGCGTGTCTGTGTGTCCCGGGCCGTCGCCGCCGCCCCTTGTAACGGTCCGCGCGAGGCCCCGCGCGCGCGGGGGTTGTTCGGCCCCCCCGCCCCCCCCCCC
>VZRS01003565.1:193632-279976 GCA_013398055.1 Ifrita kowaldi
TTAAAGAGTGGCTAATTTATAGTAAATAGGGAGGGCTTTGTAAATGGATTTATTATGTTGTTTCTTGTTAATTGTTGAGAAAATCCCCATTGTTGAGTGTGAATGGCTTTATGGGCTAACCCGGGCCGCGCTGCAATCCCGGGGCAGTAAATGGCCGCTCCGCTAATGTGGCCCGTAGCGAGAAGNGCCCGGGTGCCCCTGCCCGCCTGCTCCGCACCGCCCCGGCCCGCAGGCCGGGTGCCCCTGCCCGCCGAACGGCACGTCCGCATGGAGAGGGGGGCTCCAAAGCGGCCCTCGGCCTCCCACACCGCCGTTCCCCTTAGACAAATAAACAGGAGCCAGCACCTCCAGTCCCCTCTCCCTCGTTCCGGAGGGACGAGGGGGAGGGGATGGCAATAGGGGTATCGCAATGAACTTCCCCAAACTCCACACCGTGGCCCCCCTTGCCGGCCGCGGAGAGAGGCTCGCCGATGCTCTCGGCGGTCAGAAGGACCGGGACGCGGGGACTCCCCCGCCGCTGGCACCCAAACCCCTCCCGCGTGCACGCGTCTGCATATTGTAACATACAAATCAGGATGAAATGTAAATTCTACTCTAGAAACTTATATTGGGCTATTCTCTTTCCTGAAATCTCTCCCGCTCTGATTTCGCTATTAGGAGAAATCCCCCTGGGTTTAGAGCACTTGTTCCACGGATTTCTGTACAGCCCACATCTGTTGCCTTCCCCTCGGCGGCTCGGGGCTCTGCCCCTGCTCCAGGCAGAGGAAGGCGCGGGTCTCCCGGCGGGCCGAGCCGCGGAGGGGCCGCCGCAGCTCGGCTCTGCCCCTCAGAGCTCAGCGATTTTCCGAACTGCCTTTCAGGATCGGGATTGAATTGCAATCGTGTCAGATGCACGGCTCCCTCTTCCCCGGGACTTGTACTCGCAGCGCTTTTCCAGGCTGATTAGTAGTGTCGGAGCTGCTAGATAGGGCTGTACAGTCCATTTCCCTCAAAACAGGATGTTTCTATCAACCTGCATTTGGTTTTCCCCAAAGAGCAGCGGAGAGTTTAGCTGGGAAACACGTCCCGGCTAAGACCTCGTCTTCAGCTGCCACTCGGGTCACTTCACATCTCTATATTATATTTCATCTTGTCATTCCCCTTTCTCTACCTTCCCGGGGAAAAAAAAAAAAAAAAGTAAACTAACAAACAAACAGCCTTGGAAAAGCAGCTGTTGATGGTGAAACGCGGGGACGCCGCACCGGCAGCGCCCGGCGGAGCGGCAGGGCCGACCACCATCCCCTCGCCGGCCGAGGCACGGCTCGGTCCCGGACACACCCTCCCCGACCTCCCGGTTGTTTGTTGTAGGTTGGTGTTGCTCCCGGAGCAAAACCCCCCGCTCTCCTGGACCACCTCTCGCCTGGCTGCCCCGGGAACAGCGCTTTTGCTGGGATTTCTAGGGTCTTTGTGCATTTGTGGAGATGCGTGTGAATGAGGCTGCGAGTGTTAAAGCTGCCACATAACCTGTGCGAACATATGTTTTATGTTTACCCGCGATGCTTTTGTGTTCCTGAGATTCAAGGGTAAACTTCCCGGGACAATAACAAATGTAGAATTATTATCTAGTAAAGTGCATGGGGAAAAATATTGAAAGAAAGAAAAAGAAAGAAAGAAAGAAAGAAAGAAAGAAAGAAAGAAAGAAAGAAAGAAAGAAAGAAAGAAAGAAAAGAAAGAAATTGGTTTGTTCTCTTTTGGAGAAGCTCTTTTCTATTTTCGTGGACATGACATTCTGGTAATGGTAAATAGCAATAGCATGCTATTCCGTGTACAATTTTCCAGAGCGTTTGAAAAACTCTACTGTGTCTGTTGGGGATGTTCGAAGTAGCACATTACAACCAGAAGAAGGATTTTCAGGTTGTTTCCCGCTATGACATAATCGTCCCCGTCAAAATCTGGCTAAATTCGCCGGAGGGAAAAAGATGTTCATACTAAATGATGTAGTAGAAGAAAAGAGGGAACAGCGTTTAATACACCATATAAAATAATGTCAGATCTCCCCGGCTGGGATCTCGCAGTCTCTCTTACATTTTAGAGTAAGTTTATAAATGGTTACCTAGGGTTTACAAATTTTTGCTAATAAAATCTCATTAATTCCATTATGATTTCTGAACCCTTCTCCCGTAAAGGGGCCTGTAAAATATAGCCATTCTACACAAGCCCTGCCATTCATCAAGTCCGTGAACATTTGTATTTCCCTATCTAGCTGCGTAGAGGCCGATAAATAGAAAGGCTCTCCAGATAATCGCTGATATCTCTTGCCCTCCGCGCAGAGTACTTGGCGGTGTTTGTTCCGTCCCTGAAACCCGGGCTTCTGAAACAGGCTTGAAAGTAGGTGAACTTTTTAAAACACACATGAAAGTTGGGAATCTTTATATACGTGTTTGCATTTCTCGTGGGGAAAAGAGGAGTATACCCGGCAGCAATTCCTCATCAGCGGACTTAAAAGAGTCTCCTGCCTTTCCCGAGGCCTTTCTGCCTCCCTCTCTCCCTCCCCTCTGTAAACACCCGCGCACAGATGCGGCGAGGCTTCCCGGGAATGCTCCAGCCCGGAGCCCGGCTCTTCTGCCAGCTCCTGCCGTGCTGCTGCATTTGTTCCTCCCGTTTTCCGCAGGAGACGGATGACACCGGGTTTAGGAAAAAGCTCTAGAGGGTAACTGAGAGTTCAGCGGCTCTCAGCCCCAACGCTGGCACAAAAGTACAGGATGATTTTGCTGCGGCTTCGTGCGAGCTGCTCCGTCTTCACAAAACGTGCGAACCGGAGCTGCCCTCCACGCAGAATTTACTGCTTGTGTTTGGTTTATCAACGCCGATGGCGTCTGATCATTTAGAAAGACGAACTGCATAAACATCTGATAGTTTGTATTAGAACCAAGCACAGTGACAATTGCACAGAACTGGTTTTAATTTTATTCCAAAGTGTTTACACATCGACATATGGTGAATTTGTCTTCGCTGAGAAAGTTAAGAATCAATAGCGTTAATAGCTTTGCATAGGCATGATAGCGATTAACATTTTTGCTTCCACCAGCCCAAGGTTTCTGAAGAGCAACGCTTGCGTGCTGAAAGAAAAAGGGTTTTCCAATGAGACTAAGTGGCTCTGCCAGCTAAGGTGCTCAGGGTTTCCTCGCAGGCATCACCGGGTTCAGCAGGACTCGCTCTCTCTCCACTGATGGACGTGGAGAAGCAGCAGCGCCCTTGCTCGGTGTTTGCCTCTGTTTTGCAATGACTTCTCTCGCCAGTACCTGCAAAGCTCAGTCTGAAAAAACAGCTCGCTGATTCCCGGCGAGGAGAGCTGGTCCATGATAAAGGGCTGAAGCCTAGTTCCCCCGAACTCCGGCTGGGATAACAGCGTTTTCTAGGAGCCTCTCTCGCTTCCAGGGAAGCAGGAAAAGCAAAATTCCCCAGCCCGCTCCCTATCCCACGCTTTCTATCAAGGTGCTGCAGATCCTTTGGCAAACTCCCTGTTTTTTCCCAAGGGCTGTCCAACGACACCCGGTCATAGCAAACTGAGGTAGCAAAAACTTGGTTGTGCCGGGACATATGCTGTAAACGAGGATGTGGTCTCAAAGAGATCATTAAACTATGTATTTACGTGTACTGAAAAAAAGAAAATCAACTCATACTCAAGAGTCGTTGACATTTACAAATGCTGCTAATGGAACAATTTTCCCCAACGTCGAAGGAATATTATTTTTAATTTTCAGGTGTTGCTTTACAAAGATCATGAAATCACATAGAAACTTTAAGCCTAACCCGATGCACAGATGTCTATGCACGTCTCTAAGTCAAACAGGTCAAATATTTTTTAAAGACGCATTTACCAAGAGAAAAAAAAAAGGCATCTAAGCTGGAAACCTGTGGGGGCATAACAAAAGGAAAGAGGCCACAAAGACATATCCCACAGTGGATTACAAGGTTATGGGACAGGTCACTACAGGAAAGTTAAACAAAAAATGAAGGGTACATTATATAAACCTCACATAATTAAAAAATAGTTAGTTCAAATGTTTTAGTTATATCTTCAGATATTTGTTGAGTTTGTTGTTCATGTGCCTGTGAATTTATTGGGAGATTGTTCTGTTAATATGCCTTTATTTACCCGGCGTTTGATTTTCCACATAATTAGAAAACTGACCGCAGCCTTTAATGACTGTGTATTTAATGAAGACTACGATTATTTTACACTGCAGACAGATGTACAGAATGTGCTATTATAGGAGGGGACGTAGTCAGAGAAGAAATAAACCCAGCCTTACAGAGACAGAGGACTCTAAGACAGTAATATATTAAATATTGCAGCGATCGATTTCAATACCCTGAGTGGACACGGGAATAAAAATTCACCCCCAAGATGAAATGATTAAGAATTCTTTGTTGTGCGGGGAAAAAGAAAAAAAAAAAAAAGCAGGAAAAAAAAAAAAAAAAGCAGCGATTTTTTTCCAGATCCTTTTTGTTCAGGTTAGAAGAGGGCCTGGCAAGCATCTTTCAAGCTCTTGGGTCGCGGTTTGGGATATAACCCTAGAGGTTAGCCGCATCTCAGTGGCATTTCTCCGCGGTAAAAAAGATGGGTCTTTGTCCGAAGAGGGACGGATTAAGTACCAAGCCCAGCTCCGGTGTGCGGGACGGGAGCGGCCCCCCGGCAGCGGCTGCCACCCGCGGCAGGGCTGCGCACCGGGGCGCCTGGAGGGGGGCGGCGAGGGCGTCCTACAGCCGGGAGCCCGGGACGGGCAGGGATGGGGCGGGCGGCGGGAGGGGAGCGGGTCCGGGCGGCCCCGCCGCAGCCCCTCTGTGGCCAGGCCAATTAAGGCGGCACACAAAGCTGCGCTCCAGCTGCCCTCCGCTCCACCGCTGCCCCCAGCCCGCTCTTCCCTTTCTTGCCTGCATACCTTCCCCCTCCCCTCCCCAGCCACAGCCCTTCTCGGCTTTAATTAATAATTAAAAGGCGGAATGAAAATTGAAGAGGGGGCAGAGGAGGAGCGAGAGCCCGCGGGAGCTCGCCTGGGCTTGGGACTTGGGACTTGGGAGAGAAAAAAGCCGGGCGTCATGCGGGGCTGCAAGGCGGGGGTCCTCCCTCACCCTCCGGGCCACCTCCCTCCCCCTATTTCCCCGGGGTGCCGGCCGGGGTGGCCGCCCGGCACAACGCTGTTTGCGGTAGCTGGGTCTGAGGCTTGGCAGAGCAGCGGCCGCGGGCTCGGGTTTGCTCCGCTGCCTTTCGGCTGCAGGGAACAGGAATTACATCCCAGAAAATGCGAACCTGTTGACTGCCACGTCCCGAGTGAAAGGGCCGGTAGTCTTTTACATTCCCAAACCTATGAAGTTGGGACGCCATCGCTGGGCCCCTGGATTCACCTGTCACTGCAATCACTGCCCCCGAGCACTGACAAATATTCACAATAAAAGAGTGAAAGGGTCTCTTAAGGTTCACTGATTTGTGTGTAGAACTTTGGAAAACTGCAAACAAGCGAGAAAAATTGTCCATTCTTGTGAAGGGAAATACAAGTTTGCACTTAACCGTTCAGCGACAAAACCCAAGGACTGGCCAAAGAGCCGGTGACATACACTGTAATCTCCATAACAATTTCATTTCCTCTCTTCCCTCTCTCTCTCTTTACTGGTTAGCAAAGGGGAAAATCTAAGGGTTTAATCCCGAGGAAGGCTTTCCATTTATTCCCACTACAGGGAGAAGGGGATATTGAGAAAAACCAACAGATCCTGAACAAAATGGAGAGGGAAGTCCTCAGGCTCCGCGCTGGGAGAGGAGGGTTGGGAGCATCCAGCCAGAGGACACATGCGAGTCAGAGTGAAATAGAAACTGGCGCTATTAAATTTCCTTTTAATTGTGCCTTTGGATTAGTTGTACACGGAATCTAGTAATTAAGGCCCTTCTCTTTAGAGAAAACCTTTTCGGTTTCGTGTTCCAGTGTCGGGCGTGATTGCTGCGTGCTCGAGAGAAAAAAACATAAAGGACCAGTTTTTCCTTTGAGCGCAAAAAGTTGCTGCCACTTAAGTGGTTTTTACTAAAGACGACATTAAATTGTAAGGTATTAGCAGTAATCACCGAGGGATCTGTTCTGTACCGTTTCAGGCCTCAGAATCTGCTGTTCCCATCTTGCTGGGACCGGGGAAAAGCGCTTCCCGATTAAATTCTGCATTAATAGAACTTGGCAACCCGCAACAAAAACCTTGCTTAAGTGAAATGAAGAGACAAAAGGCACTTTAAATGCTGAGGTTGGGGGCTGGGGAGCTTATGCCACTAATTTTAAATGAAGACGACATTCACGCCTTGCGGCCAGCGGCGAGCCCGTGCTCGGGCTGGGCGAGGGATAGCACTAATTCTCCTCCGTGGGCTCGCTGCGAGGCTCCGGGCAGGGCTCGCCGCCCTCTGCGTCCTCCCTCGCCTCCCGAGGACACAGCGCTGGGATCGAGAATTGGGCGATCCGCAAAAGCAGCGCCATCGTCTCCCTCCTTAGGACGGACCTCAGCTCTGCCGGCCGGGGGGAGCGCCGGGCACCGGCGGCGGGTGGCTGGGGGATGCCCCCACGCACTGCGGAAGCGTCCGAAATGGGGCATTTCCACGCCCTGCTCTGGGGAAGGTTGTTTCACCCTCATTTGAGAGCGGATGGCGTTTCCCACGGGGACACGCGACCTCAGAAGCCCCTTCCCGATGTCCATGAGCTCAGTGCTGCGGTGCGGTGGGTTGGGGGCAGCTCCCACGCGTGTCCGGCGCGGCGGGACGCCCGGCCCCTCGGTGGGGAGACGGAGCCCGCTCCGGCGGGGACTGCGCGGAGAGCGGAGCGGGGCCGTAGCCCTTGCCGGGGCCGGCTCTGGGCGCGGAAATAGAAATGTAACATCTCCTCAGACAAATTAATTTTTGACGGATTTATGGCACGGTTTGCTTTCAGGATATTCATTGGCTCCTCCGAGCTGTAATAAAGTCCAGGGTGCAGAAGTATAAACACGCACCGTCTGCTCGGCGGAAACCCTCCAGCAGTATCTGCCAGCCAAAGATCAAGACACTTTGTGCATTTTCCACAGATAATGCCCATATTCCGAATGAGTGATCAGAGAACTCCGGTATTGTTAAGTAAAATGAGAGGAAGGCGAGTGACGTAGGAGTCGAACAATGGCATTTCTGAATCAGTTTGGTTGATTGACATTTGGGGGCTTCATGACCCGAGGGAATAGGACTCATTACCGTGAATACACCAAAACATCAACCGAGATTAGAACTCTGGATCTTTTAAAAATCCCATTTCATTCTAAATTATAGTGGGAAAATACCATTTCTAAGAAAAAAAGGCAAGAGAGGGGGAAGAAATTACTCCTTTATGCCCCTTTAATTGCTCAAAGCCCCCAAATAGAGTAAGAAATAGCGTTAAGATTTTAGGTAGCATTTAAGAACAGAAAATTAACTTTACAGACCAAAAATCTGGCTGCTGACGGAACACCGAATACAAGAAAATAGGTATTTTTGGGACCTGCGGATCTCGCGCCAAACCAGGGTGGGAATGGATGCACGGTGCAGGAATAACTTAATAAGAAGGATATTTGACAGATTGATATGAATAACTAATTAGATATGATTCCATTCTCCTTTGCTATGCGTTTTATATCTCAAATTCTCAGGAAAAGTACAGTAAGGATGAGGGGGGAAAACAAGGGGACAAGTTAAAGGGTAAGGAAAAATGTGTTCAAATCAGCCTGGAGAGTCAGGAGAGGGGTGGTATGGGAGCCTGTTCGGAAGACCGACTCTTTCTGAACAAAGTCAATTTCTCACAAAATTGGGAAAAAAAGGAAAAAGTAGGCAGGGTGTGTGCCAGAGTAGGGCAAAGTCTCTGAGAGCCAGTGACCGACCTTTCCCGGCGGAGCAGCCTTAGCCAGAGTCGGTGGTCATCACAATTTGACCATCTTCAAACCCATCTCTGCGTCCTGACACCGAAAACACAGTCCCTGGGTCCAGCCTAGGGCCAGCCTGCCTTAGAGCTGTGTTGGCTCCTTCCTATCTTTGGGAAAATAAATGCTCACGGGTTGCGATACAGGATGAGACGGTTAACTAATGCCATTCTCAATGTGGCTGTACGGGGAGGTTGCCCTGTTACCAAATTTTCGATCAGTTATCAAAGTTGAGGATTGCCGAGTAGTTATTGCTTTGCACAATAGGACGGATTTATTCATTGTCTGACCAGAAATACAAATAATTAGGACCCTGGCAATCCCACCAAATGAATGTAGTGCTTTCAGGTTAAAACACAGACACACAAGCAAACCCAGTGATTATCTAAATGTTCAATTATACATTTGCTAATACGGCCAGTGACTCGCAGCCGCCGCACATCCAGATATAATCTTTATACAGAGACATCTTGGCTTTAATTAATGACTGCTTTATTCCCACCATTCTTGGGGAAAAAAAATAGGTGTCACGTCACATTAAAATTAAGATTATTTTAATTTATTTGGGCTCTTAAGCAAAAATCATTCTAATTGTATTTCGAATTACGAGGGAGAGGCGATTGAACTGATCGGGGAGTCCGAACAAAGGCAGGGCGCCGGTAACGTGCAACGCCGAGCCGGGGCTGGGGGAGCCTCCCCGCTTCTCCCGTGTCCTCCTCCGGTGCCCCCCGGAGGGAGGAGCGGGACGGAGCGCCCGGGAGGCCCCGCGGAGCTGCAAACCCTGGCTCGGCCGAGTCCCGCGTGTTGCGGCACATCGGCCGGGAGAAGGGAAACCCGGGGCGCTCCCGTCCGCCCGCGCATCCCCGGGCACTGCGGGGACAGACCGGGACTGCGGGGCAGCGGGGACGCGGCGGGCACACTGCGCTCGGCCGGGAGGCGGCGGCGGTCCCGGCCCCGCACCTGCACGGGGGCCCAGCGGGAGCTCCCGGTGGAGCACAGCGTCCCCGGCCGCCGGGGTAACAAAGGCGGCGNGGCGGCGCGGCGGCGCCTCGGCCGCGGCACCGCCCCTTAAAGGCGCAGGAGCTCTTAAGGTGGAACGGATGGGGCGGCGGTGGCGGCCCCTCCGCGCCGGGAGCCCCGTCCCGCCCGACGGGGCTACCCCCGGCCGCCTCCGGAAACACCGTCGGTGCTGCCGCCGTCTCAGTCCATGACCCCCGCTGCCATGAAGGCATCGCATTGTTTATGATGCATGTCAGTGAAGCGCGCAGTGCTCCCTCGGGCGTGATTTTCCGCGAGAGACGCGCGGCCCGTGCCGCGCTGGATGGGTTTGCCGGGGGCAGCGGTGTCGCAGCAGCCACCGCTGCCGACTGCAGCGGGGGCATCCTCGAAGGAGGTACCGATGCATCCACCCGGGCCAAACCGGCCTCCCCGACGGCCGCGGTGCTGCTAAGGGGGCGACCCTCGGTCCCCACGGCCCCCGGGCCTCGTGCTTTGCTTCCTGGTGGGGAGCACCCCGCTCCTCCCGGGGTACTGACAGGCTTCGGTGCCCACGCATCATCCAGCGGAACCAGCGGCTGCACTGGGGCCCCTGTTCGCCTGGGAGCACTGGCCCCGAGTGGGGGTCGGAGAAAAAAAAAGGGAAGAGGGAAAAGAGAAGTAGCTCTCATTCAAGTGGTCCTGCCCTGCGGGTGAGACGCTCAGAGTTCCTGCCAACCCCGAGCAGTTTTAGCGAAGGATCACCCGGCTGTCAGGGCAGATGCTCTCCCAAGGCTCCGTGGGTGCCGGACGGGACGTTCCCGGCAGGCTGTTGCCGCGGACCGTCCCCTCCATGCCCTGAGACGCTCGTCCTTAGAACAAACCAAATAAACTTAATTTAGAAAAAATAAATTAAAATTTAAAAAATTAAGGCCGGGGAGACAATCCTCCCTTATTCTCCCTTTACACGGTGTTTTGCAGCTCCCCTCAAGGGCCCTGCGGCTCCGTCTCGCCATCCCCGGGGCAGCGGGGGATGGAGGCGCCGGCGTGCTTGCTTCTCTGTGGAACCCTCCCCATCCACGAGCCTCACCGAGCAATGATTTTACTCTGGCTCTTGGGGTTACCGAGAAGGCGCAGTGACAGCGCGGAAGGTCCTCCCAGAGAAGCGCCGGCGCTGAGCCCCCGAGGGGCCGCATCGTGCCGGGCGCGGGGCCGCGGTGGGGCCGGCCGGGCCTCGCAGCTCCGCTCCGGCTTCTTGGACGCCGTGGCGGGGCGAGGGACACCGGCGTACCTCTCCGGGGACACCCCCATCCGCACCTCTTTTACCGTCAGAAATGAAGCCTAAAAGGCAGGAGGGGTGCCAGAGGATGCCTCTCGGTTGCGCTAGAGCGCGATCGTTGTGCTGCAAATTCGGGGCTGAATTACGTTTCCAGACGGGGAATGGGTTTTTTGGGGGGCTGGTGGTGACGGAAACTAATGAAGACAAATCTGCACTAGAGCTACTCCACACAGGCCATTAAGCACGACGAGGTTTTTAAGCGGTGATTTGTGAGGTCCGCGCACGGCGGTAGCGGCGGGGTGGCTCCACCGCACGGCGTCCGCGCCCTCACGGTGGCTGGAGACCCCGAGCCTACACCGAGCCGGCCGGAATAGCACTGAAATGTTTCCAAAATCAAATCAGTTTCCTGCGCCCCCCTTCCGCCCCCGCTCCCCGCGCAGAGGAGCTGAGGGATGGCGGCTGGCGCTGCGCGGAGCGGCCACGACCTGCCCCGCCGGCTGCTCGGAGCGCAATAGCCCAGCCGAGCTCTGAAACAAGGCGAGGAAGGCACTGTCATGTCCTCCACGCTTCGCCGCCCGATTTTTTGGTTTTGAAGTTTCCGCGGATTAGCCAAGAAATTAGCACTGGGGCTCACTCGGTCAGAGAAGATCCCCAAAATTTAGCATTTATGTGTTTAGCTTGCTGGTAGGCTTTCATGAAGGGTAAAGCTGGAAGCTTGGAAATACAAGCAAAAATCTGCACCCCGCGGAATTACCCAAGAGACCCAAATGCTGGAGGGGGGAAGCGGTATTTCATCCCGGGGTTCACACACAAATGAATCAAAAATAGCACACGGCGATTTATTGATCAATCTAGTGTTGGAGCGGGTGACTGTAAAATCCTGAAGGGGTAAGATGTGCCATGAGAAAGCAACAGTCCCATAGACTTCAGCGGACCGTGTCACAATAAGCCATAATAACCGCGATTAAAGCGGCAGCAGCAAATCAGGTACCTTATCTCCCCTTTTTATCTAAAGCATCAGCATATTCTGTCTTCCCTTGACAAAGAAGCCCTCATCCAAAGCATTTTGTTCCCCTTGACAGAATGAAACACATTTTCCTCCCCAAAGTAAACATAATGCATGTGACTAACACACTGGCAGGGCCAACAGCAGGAAATTTAACTTTTAAAGAAACCGATCTCTGCCCGTGATTGATGCTGTGTCGCTCTGACAACAGAGAGTGTGTAGCTAATTGCCTCTATAAACGAAAAAGATATTGCCCTCATTTTATCAAACACATTCTTTGTCCGGGGCTAAAACAAGTGTCACAGTAAATGGACGTGACTGTAGAGATTAATAGTTTCCCAGCAGTGAAATCTGAATAAGAACCACACGCTGGCAACCAATGTCTGGTTTAAACTAAGAAGGAAGTTTACATTAATTTTTCAGGTGCAATTTCACTTCCAATGATCCACCTATGGACCCACGATCACTGGGGTGCTACTGGACAGGTTAACCCACAGCTCCTGTCACCAGGATCTCAAGGAACCCATGGAGGCCCCTCCAGTCCTGGGGACCTCCCTGTCCCTTGGAACTTCTCAGGGCACAGCTTTGGCCACAGCTGCCCAGGCAGGCTGGTCTACAGGCTGTAGCTCTCCCACTCACCATCCACAAGGCATCAAGGAGAAAGGTCTGCAATAGGTTTCTTTTGTGCCTTCCTAAATGACAGGGCACTCCTGACTTTCTTGCAAACGGACTTCAGAAATTTTCTTTGCTCTTTAAGAATATTTTATTTTCTTTACATCTTGAAAGCCAGTATTAGGAAGAAAATGAGAAAGCTTTACAGCAATATTTATTCAAAGAGATAACAACAAATTCTGTGTGAGCATCCAACAAAATAAAACTCCATCTTCAGCCAAAAGGCTTCTGGGATCTTTCTCTCACAGCTGCTCAGTTTATACTTTTACTCCTATTTTTTTCCCATCCAAGCCATTCCTTCAACTTTATAGCCAGGCAGAATAACAATGTCCTGTTGCACTCCCATTTTTAAGGGGTATTGAAATTTTGAAGAACATGGAAAAGAAACCGTCCCCTCCCAGCCTTATGGTTTGAAACCCAAAAATGTTATAAAAGATGCATATATTGGAGCATATAATTTCTTAAGGGACTGGATTACGACAGGAAATACCCTCAAGAGGTGAAAATATGAGGTGTAGAAGCTCTCTTTAACCTTCTGGGGAAAGGAATAGTCTAAGCAAATAGCTAGAAAATGGAGCAAGACAAATTCATGTGTGAGGAAAGCACACATTTGTAGGATGCTGCTCAGGGAAATGGCTAATTCACTGTTATTGCCGGTTTTAAACCTTCCTGGAAATTATGCCTTTGTCAGACACAAGTTATTGGGTGAAATCGAATGGCCAATCTTGAACAAAATGTATTTGTAGATTCATAGAATTGAACACTGAGGGTCACAGTTTCTTCTGTTTAGTCCAAACTTAGTGACAGGTCAAGAAGCATGTGAAGAAAGAAGCACCCTCCCCTGAGGCTGCTGTTCAGTTTTTTATTTTCCTTCAGTGTATCTGGAGTTGTTACTGACAAAGTACCTCCGGAGCAAAGCATCTTTGCATTATTATTTATGTTCAGATTTAAAGTCTCAAATCCATGCCCTTGTCTTTTTTTTTTTTCCTTGAGGAGTTTGCCCCTTATCCATGGAATAACAAGCACATTCTTGGTGCTGATATTTTCCCTGCTGAACCTGCCTTACAGATAGCATGAACAGTGCAGTTATGCCTATTAGTCACAGTGCTCGGCCTTGGTGTTAGACTAATTTGGAAAGACTTCCTGCATAGCAAGAAACAGCAGGATTTGATCATAGTCAGAGATCCATTACAACATGCAGCAAGGCTCTTTAAGGAGCCCTTATCACCTGGGACATTTAAAAATTGCGCTCATGAGACATCAGTAAAAAACACAGAAAGAAACAGTACATTCAAAGGAAGTATGATTGCTCGATGTGCCAGATCTTTTCCATCACTGAATTCTAGGACAGTATTTTGATTAAATAGTAATAATAAAAAAATCTGGCAAAACAGGGGGAGAATGGACAGCAAATATTGACTCTTTAGTGGCACTATTTTGTGGAATATTAAATTAATGTTCCCACATGATGTCCAGGCATCAATCCTGATCTCCCTGGAGTCAATGGTGACATTTCTATTGCCTTCTGTGGAAGAGGACTATTTATCTGAGGGCATCTTGATCAAAATAAACACAATGAAATAGATTGTACTCGAAAATATTTTGAGCTTCCTTTTGCTTGATTTGAACAATTGCTTTGGTCCTAGGTTATTAAATCTTGACTTTACCCCGAGAGAGGTTGCTGTTGTATTACTATCCTCTTTCCTTTGCTGCAGGGATAATCAAACATTTCAATAGCTTTCTGTTGACTGTGAGACTATAGTTACTTTTAACCCCTTTTCAGCCTACTCAAACAAAAATGTTAATGAAAATATCTCCAGACAGCTCTTGGTCAACCTAAATACCAATTAGACTTTAAAAAACCCTAGTGCTCTAAGTACCTCAGGTATTTTACAGAGAGGGAAATATATTGATATACTTTGTACTGAAAAGAAAATCACCTTGTGAAATTTGAATGCCAGTACCTGGCAAATACACAGATTTTGATTACACCTTCTGTTTTAAAATGCCACCCTGGAGCTCACAGATCACACCTTGGGCTCACAGCAACTGACATCTCCTTTTTTAACAAAATGAAACATACTGATTTTCAAATGAGCACTACAGGTGGCGAAAAAGTGCGTTTTCTCTGGTTTACATGGGACAGGTTTTTTTCCTGCCTTCTTGTAACCCCCTTTTTTTTGTCCCATGGAAACATCCCCACAGTAAGATTCATAGCTGTTTACATGAATGTCTAAGTCTATTAGCTGCCAAGAGGGGCAGCTCTACATTTACCCAGTTATTCTTTGGTTTTAACTAATGTAGCCGCCACTGAATTTTTCCTTGAGTTCCCAGGACAGAAATAAGTAGTACTGGGAAAATGTGGTTGATTTTGCAAACGTCTTTTTGTAGGATCCTGCAAGTATCAGTAATCAGAAGCACACAAGGTGTGAGTCCCGTTATAAGACCTCTTAGGTATTAATGATGTGCATTTATATACTGTTATTTAGGCAGTCAAGTTACCAATAAATACAGATCAACACAACAAACTCAGAGCAGGAATTTTTCATCTGCGTTTTAGTAAAAAACCCTTCCCCAATGAGTGGATCATTTACTTTCCTCATTCAGCGGTGTAACTAAGCCGGGCGATTAGAGGCCCTGGTATTTTATGAAAGTTTCCAGGAGTGGAGAAGGCAGGGAAGGGTTAAGCCGCCCGCCTCCCAGCCTCTTCCGAGGGGGTGGGTGCAGGGGAAGGAGCGTGGCTTTTTTCTAAGCAGAGAGGAGTGCGAAGGGAAAGCCCACTGGCTGTGTCGACTGTTTGGTCAGAGGAAAAAGCTTTGTTTGGTGTTACTTTGTGTATTAATGAGCCATGCCTTAAGGGAAGGGCCTACAAGAGATTTGGGAGTTTCTCGGGCAGGCAGGAGTCTCCCTGGGCTGCGAGGGAGCCCGGCACTCCGGAGGGATGCTCCGGAGGGATGCTGAGACCCCCGCGGTACGCGGGCACAGAGCAGGCAGGACACGGTTCTGTAGCCGTCCTTCGGGAACACAAGTTATCCCATCAGGACCCCCTCATACGTGTTCCTTCTCCAGAGCAGGCTCCTTACGAGCCCGCCTGCAGTGCCAGCTCCATCCCCGGCTCTCCCGGCCCCTGCTCAGCCCCTCGCGGGGTGACGGGGGGGCGGCACCGCCTACCCCTGCCCCGGGGTAGCGCAGCCCCGGCTTTCGCCCATCCCTTACAGGAACATCGCGTCTTTACGGCGGCGGATACCGTTTTCCGAGGATGGAGCCGCCCACGCGTGGGAGCTCCGGGCAGCGGCGGGCGGCGCGGGAGCGCTTGGCTCCTTTCCTGCGGAAAGCCGGGCTCGAACCGCAACAACCGGGTTCAAACAGGCCGGAGAGGCTGCGGTGGCTCGGGGGCGTCTCCGGTGGAGACCGCGCCGTCGGTTTGATCCACGGGCTTAAAAACACATACGGGGAATGTTTCCGCCCCGTCCCCGCCTGTCCCCGAGCAGCCCGGGCTCCCAAAGAGGCTGCTTGCGGGCAGTTTGGCTCTCCTGCAGGAGCTGGTGCAGCTCAGCTGCCCCCCACTCGCTTTCCCTCTCCTGCTTTTATGCGGACCCTCTCCAAACCCACCCTCGGCTCCTTCCATACATCCAGTGTCGTGAATGCAGCGAATGAACCAGGAACACCGGTTTTGGTATTCACCAGGAGTTCAGAAAACTCCTTTCGGGAAACTAGGGATGACAGAAAACTGGGAGTTGCCTATTCACAGCTAAATTTAACCCAGAGTCTCAACGAGATAAATATTTCCCTGAAAATAACCTAATTCATTGCATAACCTGCTTAATGCTGTAGCTGTTTAATGACGACCGAATCAAGCCTTGTGTAGAAAGAAAAAAAACAACCCAACAAATCCTATTCGTGATTGCTGCAGTTAAAGACTACCTTACAGGATGCGCACAAAAACAACTAAATGAAAACCACACAAGCAGTCGTATGCCAGCATCCTAACTCTTCGGTACCTTTCATTGTAGGCTGGGTTTTCTAAAGGTGAAAACAATCGCGCTCTCTCTCTCTCTCCACCCCCCTCAAGTGGAATTCCCAGCGACGGCAGCAGCAGCATTCCTCGTCAGCAGGACCTGAAATCTGAACCTTTAGCCGGGCACCACAGCTTGAGTTACAGGACTAACCGCGCGAGTCCCATCCAGGACCACAGCGCTCTTTCGGGTGTGGAGAAGGGCTTCCCAGTGTCAGGCTGGGCTGTGCACCCCCGCTACCCCTGCCATCCTCCCGGCTTGCAGCTGCTCCCACAGGAGTCTCTTGGCCCGGCCTTTGGTTGAAATGTGCAGTTATTTTTGGTGTGTCGCCACCATTTTTGTTGAGAATGTGACTGACGGGAATGTTCGTAGTTCGCATCTTTGCCAAGTCATAACATAAAGTCATGAGACTGAGAAAAGTTTCTTTTTTCTGGTTGTGAGTCTTTCCTTTTGCTAGAATTCTAAAATCTTTTGCAAGCAAGTTAAAGGTCTGATAAATTCCCTATTATTCCTAAAGTATCCTATAAAGCAAAGCGTTTGGCACCAAAAATACTAAAATAACTACTTAATTAGTTTACCAGTATTTTAATTTAATTTTATAAATTCCAAGGCACAATTGACAAGGTATTTGCTGCTTGTGGGCTCCATTCTCATTTTAAAGTTGTTACCACTTCTGGCATGATAAAGGACTGATTTTATTATTACTGGCTGTGTCTATACATGAAAATCAACTACTAGACTGGTTCTTTTTTTTAGAGAAGTAAATAGAGAAGACTGCTTCTATGTGCTCTTTGCAAGAGGTCTACTTTTTCCTGTCAGATTTCTGCAGGCTACTGCTGATTTTACTAAAACTGAAATGCTTACTTTGACTTTGCATTGTGCATTATTTTAATGGCAGAAGATGGCATATAAACACCTTTTATCTACTTTCCCTCCTACTGGGCTTGCAACATCAAAGACAGTCCCACTCATCTTTGTTTCAAGGCGGGCTGTAAGTTTTCATCTGGCAGGGTTGTTGAAAATCAAACTGACTGTACTTGATCACAGTGGGATCTGCATGAAAATCCATCTACAAGTTGAGCTGTAATACTTACCTGTCTAGGTCAATTTGAGAACAACAAGGATGACAAGCACATAAAGCTGAAATACTGTTGTTTCACAGTAGGACTGTTCCACCACCAGTGTAGCAGATAAGGCTTATTTAAGTAACTGTGGAGCTGCGTGCAAAGCCACGTGATTTTATCCCAGAGGTTCTTAGATGCAGTTCCTTGTGATAATTTGTCTTTCCACTTGTCCTGACTTTGTATTCCATATTGCCTGGGAATTACCCCAGATGAGGAAGGAGGATTAAGGTATGTGAAGGAATATTGTGGAAGTGTCAATAGAGGTTTCTTTTGAACAAGGGAAGAGCAAAAAAAATCCATGCATGTGTCTTGGTGTCATGTGAGGAAAAACTGCAGGTTTCCAGTGGACCTCAAGCTGTCACTGCAAGGCTGATGGGTGCAGGGTACAGCCACCATAGGCACAAGCTGGAGGTTCAGCTTCAGTCTGTGGCCGAGGAGTCCTGTGTGAATCCATGTCTTGTTGTTGATTGTAGCAGCAGACCCAGCAGCAGATCATACATTTATTTACACCTTGTTATTCTATCACTTATACAAGTTATATATGCAGAACAGTGAAAAAATGAGAGAAATGCTCTCCCCTTTCAAAATGAAATGACAGTGTGCTATGAAAATGAAATGTTTTGCCACGTTTCTGCACCCTAATTTATCAAACAACCTAAATATATTAAGCAAATAGGAGCAACAATTCCTTTTTTCCCCCAAGAGTTAGCCTTGCTTTAAAAAAAAGTTTCTTTTGACTTAGATATGCTGACACTGCATGACATGGAGTAATGCTAAAGACATGAGTAATGCTAATGAAACTACTCCCATCAGTAAATTTTGGACATCATGTATTTATTTGGAAATTCAGCCATTAGCTATGCATCTTCCATAATTTGAGAAAGTTTGCCAAATATATGAGTGTTTATATGTGTTTTAGTGGCTGAGTTGGTCTTACTGCCTATAACTTAAGCTATCTGAATCTTTCCATTATGTGGCCATGCTTATACCTCAGCCAAATTTTAACTACTGGGACTGAAACTTTCCAAAGAAATATTAAGCCTGAGGCAGAATTTGCAATGGAAAACTTCAGCTAAAAGTCTTCAGATTTCTCTAAAAAGAAGAGAAAGAAATTTGTTTGTTTGGCTCATGTTAAGAAGCAAATAAAAAAATTTCCAAATCTTACAGAAAAGCTGATGTTTTTTCTGTAGCAGAGTCACAATCCAGTCTTTGGGAGAACAACAGTATCTGGAAAGACAGTTCTAGCTGCTCCTGAGAAAATGTGTGGGAGTTTAGCTGAGCCATGATCCTCAGGGCAGTTACAGCTTGTGTGTGTTTGGGCTTTTGTGCTCAAGTCTCCCGAGAATTTGACCTGATTGGAGTCCTTGTTCTTCCCAGCCTTAGAGGATGCCATGGAGCTGACATCTCTGGATGGGCTGGGACAGCACCCCAGAGCATCCCATGTTTTTGGGTCAGGAGGGTTGGGAGGAGAGGGGTTGTGGGATACTGCCTATCCTTTCCATGAAGGAAATTTCCATTAGGAAGTCATATACAAAAATAAGTGGGGGTTGTAAAGTCAAGTGCTCAGGAATTAGGAAATGCCAGAGTGATGTTTCCTGTGCTGTCTTCCTTCTTTGTCCCCTTTCTGTGTAGCCGTTATGATGCAACCTTTGGGCACTCAAACTGCTTTTACAGGTTTCTCGTTAAAGTTCTGCTTAAATTCTTTTCTTCTGATAATTAATAACAATTTGAAAATTTTTTTAGCAGCCACAGCCTGATGGCTGTGCATATTACAGAGTAAAAATTGATTTTCTTTCTTGAGCAAAATGTGGCTTTTAAAATGAAGTTTTAATGCTGTTGAAACTGAGTGTCCTGTGACCCTAATGGAGATAGACGTCAGGAAATGAACTGGGCCTGTCAGAGCTGTTGTCTCTCTTCCTTGTCTTTTGTTTGTTGCTGTCTTGTCATTTTTGATCAGTTTTGGTCCTTATTTTAATGTTGTAGCAAGGAGATCAGTATTCAGCAAAACAAAACAAAACAAAACAAGCTAGCTAAAATGGAGCAGTTTATGTTGCCCTAAAGAGGAAGGAAGGATGCCTCTTCCTGCCTAACCGATGGCGTGCTCTGCAAGGCGTTACTTATTGCTCTGCTTTCCTCTGCCTGTTTCCTGGAGGAGGTAGAAAGCAAATGATAAACGTCCTTGGCTGAAACTTGCACAAATTAGGTTACAGAGACAAATTACTCCCCAGATCTTCTTAGTACGCATCCTTGTCAGATTTTTCCTAAAATGAAAAAATAAGAATTCTGTGTATTCCTGCTCCATTGTTGCCTGCAAATACAAAATTTAAACGTATCAAAGCAGAAAAGATTTTAATTGTGTCAAAAACATGTTATACTTTTTTCCAAAAAGAAAGAAGTCTGAGTGAGGAAGATAAAACAACAGTGATGAAGTTCCTACTTTCATACTGTACCACCACAGATGCGGCACCATGGGCTGAACCACAGCAACATGGATTTCATCAATGTGTCTGTAACAATCTCCTTTTCATGCTTCAGCAGCTCTGCTGTTACCTATTTTCAGACAAGTCATACACAAGAAAGGGGTGATTTCCAGATTTTTAAGTCCTTAAAATTAATCTGTATGAACTCCAGGTGGTTACTCTCTTGAACTATATTTGAGCTGGGGTCTCCTTTGATAGACATTGTTCTACATAAGAAGTAAATAGGATCCTCAGGTCAGTCTTGTCCAGTGCAGGGAAACCAGAGGGAGCCCGTGCACACTTTGCCCTGCAAACAGCAGTCACGTTTTCCTTTTGTTTTCTCTTGAGCTGAGAATGTTTATCCGGCTAGTTTGTGAATCCAACTCCATGGATGTCTTGCTAGGCTGTGCTTGATAAGGAGTTGCTACAGGCTGTTTTGAGCCTGTGTACACTGAATTCCTTATTGAGTAAATGTAAATGAGAGGATTTGAGGACTTCCACAACAATTGAACTCTTCAGTTCTGTAGCAACCCTCATTTAATCTGTGTGAAACTCATCAAAGAACACCTACCAGCCTCACCAGTTTGGATGTCACCAGGAGATTTTGGGGCATTGCAAACTCCTGCTTGAGGGATGATATTGAAAACCTGAATAAAACATGTCTCAGAAACTGTTCATTTGTTTTACTCATCAGCTTTTCTTCTTCCTTTGTCTAAAAAAATTGTTTTCTTAAATAACAAGATAGTGCTGTTGGTTTTGATAAGTGCTCAAAGGTTTTGTAGATGTGATATCTTCTGTGTAGAAGCCTGTGGTTTTGCTGGTTTCTTTCTTTGTTTTGTACTCTTTCTGGTGGTGCTCTGAAACTCTAAGCCAGTCCTCACTGATGTTATGCTCAGGATACAGCTCCTTACAGGCTACTAATTGTTTCTTGAGGTTTAAGTCTTTAAAACTTAAAGATCTTTGTCATTCTTAATGTATCTTATGAAACATGTGAAGGCTTTTTTAGTACTCAGAAACAATACCTTGAATTGAACCTGCTTAGTTCTTTAATTTAAAAACTCTGTAGATCCTTCAGTATTTCTAAATTGTGCCTGATTTGTTCCAGGTTCAGAAGACACTCTGAAGGACTGAAGTGATCCAAAGATGCAGTTTATTTTCTTGATCCTTTGATTCCATCCTTACCCAAGATTGTACAAATTAAAACTGTTGAAATGTCTTGCTCCTAATATTTTATCCATGTGTTTGACTTGCATGTGCATTACATCTCATGCAGCCAGTGGATGTTTTTATGTCTCTTTTGGGCTTTTGATGGTGTGCAGGTAGGGACATCCAGGACCAGGCATGGTGTCCAGTTAGACTAATCTTGAGAATATTACTTAGCTTCACTCTTATCTGGTATTCAGGGAATTAAAACTGGAAACTGCCTGCCAGGAACACTTCTCAGTCTAACAGCAATCCAATGTTGCACGTGATCATACCTCGACAAGCTCCCTGTTATTCCCGGAGGATGGACTGGTGTGGCATTGGCATTACCACAGCTGTACCGATTTCTTCCTTTCACTGCCTTGCACCAGGGCTTCTGTTAAGTCAATCTCTAGCTTGTACTGGCCAGGTTGCCTCAACACCTTCCTCCTCTGTTGCTGTCAGAGGTTTTGGGATGCTGTCTCCACTGTCTGATTTTTTGCTAGCTGCACCTCCTGCACAGCCTTAGTGATGCTCCTGTGCACAGCTCATTCCTTGCTTCAGCCTGTGACATTTTAGTGCTGAACAGCAATCTTGTTTTGTACAAGAACCCAGATATCACCATGTTCAGAAAGAGCTGGATTTCCACCGTTGCCTGCAGTGGGTGCTCAGTAATAGCCACTATTTTTGTTTGTATAATTCACTCTTTCTTTCCTTCCAGCACATCAGTCTATCCAAGAATTGAAGCAATTTCAGATGTCTGAGCCATCACTGTGGTGTGCTGGCTCCTGATGTCCTCAAACCCAAAGGAACTTACACAGCCCTTTGCATGGGTCATACCAGCAGTTCCTGGTAGTGGCTCTTGTCTACCAGCAGCTTTCCCTCTGGACAGCCTGTGCTTAGTGCCTGCCAAGCATGGCCTGTGGGCACAACCTGGCCTGGGACCCAGTGGGAAAAAAGTTTCTTTTATCCACTGTAGGTCAGAGCTTCTGGCCCATTGCCCTCCGTAATGGGGTAATTGCTCCACTAGCCACTATTTCTCCAAGCGCATAAATGTTTGACAAAGGAGCCCTCCTCTGGCAGAGAATTAACAGCAAATCTCTCTAAAGTAACTGCAATTTTGTTTTTACACTTCTAGTTCTCCAGCAGTAACCTGGACCAGCATCTGTGGCTGTAGTAAGTAGACAACTGCTAGGGCACCAAACTACTGAAGACTTGCAAAATGGCCAGGGATTTGCAGCCTGCTTTGCTGTGGTGATTTAACACCAGCAGGAAATTAAAGCCCAAATAACCCACTCTCCTTTCCTACCACCCCTTCTGGTAAGGGAGAGACAAAAGCAGAGACTGGGTGTGCAGGGGCTGATCCTGAGACCCTCCTGCTGCAGAGAGGGAGGAAAAATGGTGCACTTCCAGTGGCGTGCTCAGCGTTTCCTCCTGAAACCACGTCCCCAGGGATGATGGGGAAGGTACAGAATAACATCAGGGCCACGCCCACGCAGCGCTAAGCCCCGGCCCCACTCTGTGACCAGGACATTTGCTTATGCCAAGACGTGGGACGCTAGGCTGGTTTCTCTTCCTGAGGGAAAGCATAGGAGCTCAGCTTGGTGCAGGGTGGCAGCCCCTGGCAGCGCTCATGCTGCTCCTTGCTCGTCTCTGCTGGGTGTCAGCAATCCAGGATCCAGGCTGTTCTGGCTGTTCCAGCCAGCTCTGCCCTTTTCCAGTAGCCTCTTGTGGCAGCCGCACCCCTGCTGGGCTGAGTTGGGCAGCTTGTTCCCAGACCGCAGAGGTTGTCACCTCCCTCGTGCCCAGCACCAAGCTGGCTGTGACCAGCTCCAGACGCTGCCCTGGCCCCCTGCCCTCCTGTGCCTGGGGTGATGCAGACCCTTCGGCGTGCTGGGCTCTCCTCTGTGAGGATCTTCTGCCACCCTGGGGAGAACGGGGCCGAGCCCCTCTTTGTCCCCAGAGAGCCCGGGGGGTGCCTGCTGCTGCCTATCGGCCGTTCTTTGTCACCTGGCAGGGCCACCCCCTGTTTGCCGCTGGCTGTCTTGGAGGGAAGGGCACCAGGGTGTGCTAAATTGTCTGAAGGTGATAAAAAGCAGCTGGGTGAGTATTTTAAACAGAGCACTTGTTGCATCGGTAAATCTGTAAAAACAAATGCCAAGACAAACCTTCAGTGAGTTGATAGCCCTGTTTTGTGTTTCCAGCCCTTCAGCTCCAGCTCTTCCTGCTCCTCAGAGGGGGATGCTAGTGGCACAGGCATTTGGGCCCTCAGACACTGTCTTCAGCCAATGGTCCAAATCCATACAACATACCTTTAGATTTGAATTTGTTTTTTAGTTCGGCTGACTCCTCTTCCTCCTTGTGATTCAGAGAATACATTTATTGTCTTTTCTGTGCAAGAAGAAATGCAACCTGTGCATTAGTGGTTGTGTTCGTGGTTCACTGCACCCACTGCTGACCTCCTGGATATACTGGGACCATGGCTCTTTTGAGAGCCTGCATTACTCCAGATCACGTCATCATGTTGAAATGCATGTATTCAATCTGCTGATCAATGGCAGGGAAGTGGAAGGCCTGTCCAGGTCACAAAAGCTTTCCAATATATTCCTCACAACTCATGGCTGCCAAAATATCTTTGTTTTTTCCTTTATCCATTTCAGTTCAGCTTTCCAAAGCTCTTTTTCTTAACTATCACTTGAAGTGTATTCAACAAGATTTATTTACAGTCAAATTCTGTTAATTCCTAGAGAGGGATTGTTTCTTTGTTTCATGCCTAATGAACATGCTACACTGTGTTTTTGCCCAGTGAAGAAATGAGAACTGTGGTCAGAGCCTTGGTGAATAGCTTGCTGTAGGCAGGACAGGGCAGAAAAAGGGTTTTCCCTCCTTTTTACGTTGGCTTTTTCTCCCACTGGCTGGGCCAGGAGATGGTAGAACCTGGGTTTTCCTCTGTCATGGACACAGTTAACATCAGTGAGGGGTTTGGAGACAAATGCCAGAGAAAAAAGAGCAATTTAAGGTAACAGACTGTGTTGGGTCAAGTGGGGTATAGACTGCCAGTGAATAAATCTTATGCAGAAATTGAAAGGTTTCCAGCCATTAGATGAACACGGTTTTGGAGCCTAGATGGTGCTTCCTGAGGTTGTGTGACATGATGAGTGCTGCAATTGGGAACTCTGATTAATTTAAACTGTATTTTCATTCTTGACCTCTAGTTACAACCTAGGAACCATGTTTTCAGGAGTTTCCAGATTTAATAGGCTGCCTCTTTTGATGTCAGAATAACATATTTTCCTATTAGGTTAAAACTGAGGACGGAGAGGTATTTTTATGTCTTATTTGTCTGTTTTTGCACTCATATATCAATATATCAATAAATATGGCATAGGAATAGGGTATAAATATTAAGTACATTTTATAACTTTGTTATATTTAGTGTAATAATTACTTGGAAAGTTGGAGCTGCTATCTAGCATGGATAGAGTTTGCAGTATGAATTTCCAAAAGTGAAGAGCTGGGGTTTTGCTGGTAGACTGCTGAAAAAGGAGACCCAGAGCCCCTGTAAGCTGATTCCCTGCTTCATGCTGTCTTTCTCTTTAAGGTGAGAAGATGTCAGATGTCTGAAACTGGTTTCTATAGGTAGGCTGAGGACAGTCAACCATGGATTATAGTTTGTATGGTGGGAGTCCCTTAACTCCTACACTGAATCCACTTAAATGTTGGAAATGTTAAGCTAATAAAGTTGCAGGCTGCCACTGAAATCCATCCCAGAATCTGTCTTCAATAGCCTCCTTGTAGTGATTAATGACAGCAAGCCCATTGCTGCTTGAAATGAAGGATTTGCTTGTATCTGTCTGCGTTTGCAGATAGTGAAGTTTCAGATAACGGATTATAGTTCCTGTGGTTCTTTGTTGCCTAGAACACGGCACAGAAATTTTACACCCCTGTAAATTGTTGTCAAATGCTGCTATTCTGGTCTAGTTATCCACATATTCACTTTGCATAGCTGTAACCAAGGAGTTGGGAGGAGAATTAGGACATTTGATTCCAGTGGTGTATCAGTAGTTCAGACAGCTTTTCTCCTTCAATTTCTGGGTAGATGTATACTAGAATATAGATAGATTATATATATAACAGATTTATAGATGCTGGAAGCTCAGGGAAGAAGAATTAGAGTGATGATGACTAGTAATTTGCCATCAATGGCTTGTTTTATTTACAGAACATCTGTTCTCACCAAGTTATCGTCTTTTCCTTTTTTATCATGCTTATACTCATGACATTAAAATTTTCAATTTTTTTTCCTTTAAGAAATAATGACATGAAAGTTTCTCAAGTATAAGTAAAATGAACTCTAGGCATCAAGTTATCAAACGTTTTCTGTGTAAGTACTAGTAAGTACTAATAATCTTTCTCTAATTGTATTTAACATTAAAAAAAAAAAGGCAAAGAAAAAAAAAATAGATCAAAAGACTTGACTCCCCAAAACCATGTCGTGACTATTGCCAATGCTCTTGATGCTTTGAGGATGTCTTGTTTCTCATGGTTGAACTTCAAAAAAATGGACTTGCTGAAGTTCCCTCCTCCTGCCTTCCTGCTGAAGCTCACACTAGTTTTTAGATTTCTTCAGTGGTTTGTGCAATAGCCTCAGGCATTAGCTAGATCTCTCAGTTAGAAGCATAATGTTGAATGTTTTGACTGTCAAAAGCATCCCTGTAATTTACAATATGGCTGTGAGGTCCGACTTACACGTATATATGTTTGCAAATTGAAAGTTTCTTTCTGTTTGGTTTGGTACCAGTCACAGTACATACAAGCACACAGATTTAGTGTGTTCAGTTGTAGGGCTTTTTGTTTACTTTGTTAAAGAAAATACCTCCCATTAGATTTGTGTGAATGAATAAAAAAAAATTCAGATTTCTGCAAACAGATTTCATCTGTTTCATCTGACAGATTTCACTTGACTTTGAGTGATCAAACCCCACTTACATTATTCAGATTTTCTTCACTTTCTTTCTAATTTAATGCTACATTTATAGATATTTTTTGCATTGTATCCCTCCCTTTGGATGCTTCCAGCATCCTTCCCATCAAAATCAATATTGCCTTAGTGGAGGAAGGCAGAGAGAGGCAGGAGAGCAATGGCGAAATTCTCATTCATTGATTCAGCAGTATTGAGGGAGCTGAATGAAACCTTTCCACTCATGTAGCTTCTATGGCCTAATATTCACCACCTTGTGACTCCTTGGCTTGTGCTCATGGCACACTGAATTCCCAGATGGTCTCTGCATGAAATGCTAGCCAGGCCTGGGACTGTTCAGCTTCCAAGGCAAGGCAAAACTGGGTGCATTGAGTCTAGCATGGCGAAAAGCCAACCTGCACCTAACCATGCAATAATTTACAGATACATATGAGTCCTTCATTTTCTGGAAGATATTTTTCATTTGGTGTACATATATATGTCCCATTAAACTGAGTAGCAGTTATTTGTGTTCTCAGAGAGGAGAATAACTTCTGTGTTTTCCTTCTTACAAGGCATATGCTGTTACGATATATATTTTTAATTGATTAAGAGGTGGGAACAGTAACAGTGTATCTGATCCAAGTTTTTAGCAAAAAGACTCTTTATTGGCCTCCATACTGTGAAACATTATTCTAGGCATGATCCCAAAGGCATTTTTAATCATCAGGATAGATGAAAAGAATATACATTTTTAAGTACCCTGGAAGTACTAGTAATTTAAATTACAAGTTTATCTTGTTAACATTTTATTTGGCGGGCAATAAGCCACAATTCAGAAAAATTAAACAAAATCCTATCTTTTTTAGAAAAATACGTTTCAGGGCTTTGGAAGCTTCTCCCTTCTCAGTCCTTTGCCATTTGCATGGCAGGATCTCAAACACTTGTCATAAATAATCTTCTCGTCACTGGCAGAGGGGTTGACCTTGCCGCTGAGATTGGGGCGGCTGCAGCACCTCAGGTTATTGTCCAGCATGGACCCATGAACAACCATACCATGAGTATCCTGAGACCTACCAACCTGTCCTAGGCACTATGTGTTCAAAAATGATGTCTCATATCAAAAGCACACAGAAAGTGACCTTTCTGGTATTTTCAAGACAAGTGAGTGGCCATGGCTGGAACCACAGCTCCAGCTCATACTTGCAGGTTCTTGTGGGGTTGCCTTGTGCATGTGTAATTTCTCTGCTTGGGACTCTAGCCCTCACTCCTCCTGTGCTCTGTGGCCACAGCATACCCTTGGCAGTTCTTCCCTGAAAAGTGGTCGCTGGATTTCCCCCATCATTGTATTTTTATGTTTTAAGTAATGCTAAAACATTTTAATACTAAAGGCCAATGTAAATATTTATCTATACTTAAATAACCTAAATGAATATGCATGTCTATAGACTCTTTTCTTAGAAAACCTCTCACAATAATATTCCTTTCCTTTGCAAATGATTTATAGTATGAGATTCTATCACTATTTTCATAAGCTCATACCATATGAAAGTGTAGCATGGACTATCTCAGAGCTATTAAAATAGGCGATGAAAACCATAAAGTTATGAAAGTACACAATTTTATGATAACTATTCATATGTCCACTTTGAAATAAGAATATGCCACGTAAAAGTTAAGTTTTATGAGCAGACATGTTAGCACGACCTCTTATTAAGGTCTTCTGTTAGTTTCTACTAAAAGACTCGGTTGTCAGTTGTTTATGACTCTACCATCTGTTATCTGCTTAGACTGAAATTTCTCTCAGCATGAACCTGGGTTGTGCTGTATTAGTTTGGAAAACTTCAGCCAGAATTGTCCATCCAGTAAGGAGAAATGGCTTTAGCCATGGTAAAACTTCTTTTTGAATAGTAAATGAGCTTCTTGCTTTGACACAGACTTCTTGAAACAGGGATGGGTTAGGATTAGATCTAGGGTTAGGGGAAAAAGAGTCTCAGAGCAAGATTTTTGTCTTTATTCTGAAACAGAAAACCTGGTCCAATGGAGTTTATAAAACAAAGCCATAATGTACAGATGCCCCATAGAAATACTGTAGACTCACCTCTATACTTCCAACTAGAATTCTCATGCATGGAGAGCATCTCAAACCTCCAGAAGCTCAAGTGTGTGACTAGAAATCATGTTTCTGACAGCAGAGGAGGGTGGTGGTGCATCCCAGCTTCAGAGGGTGTAGGCCTATGGGCAGCCTTGCATGGTGTTGCCATTCCCAAGCAGGATGGAGTTTGATGAGAAAAGCATAGTCCTGTCTGAGCAATCATTTTGTCAGGAAGAGATGGCAGGCAATGCCAATATTTCGGTGAGTTCATCTTATCACGTTCTGTAGCAGCATTATGACCCCACTGGCTGCCACAGGGCCTTAACATGGAGACGAGACACAGGAGTTTTCCATCACATCCTTCAGTGGTCTCACTCCTGGATATCTTCCCAGAGCAGTAAAATAAAACAAGTGAAACCAGCTTTTTGGTAACAAAATCTCACCGCAAAACTCAATTTACTTGGGCTGGGGGGCGCTGCAGGCTGAACCTGTTGTTCTCTGCCTCGCTTTGGTTTTTGGTGTATCTATTCTGCCTGGAGACTTGAAGTAGATGGTGACTCCAGCTTTTAAGGGAAATATCTTTATGGAGCAATCTCCATTTTTTACTGAAGATTTTCTACCCCATACCTCAAGTTTTGCTCATGACTTGAAAAAAATATTATGTTGGACTTTTTAAAGCACAATGAAATTATTGAAGTAAGAGATTGACTGAAAATAACAGTTTCAGTCAGAGTTGAATTAAGTTAACCCAAATACTCCTTGCTACAGAACAGTAATCAGGGAGACACCCAAACAAAAGTCTAAAATATCCCAGTGAATGGATGTGACATTGGTCAAAACCCTTCTCCTTGCTGAAGAACAGTGATACAAAGGAGAGGCTTCTCTTAATGTTTGGGTAGGGAAATAAATACAAGTTACCTGAGGTTCTCCAGTAAGGGATGGTGAGAACCTGGCCTGGATACCCGTGCACCAACCCCAGATGTGTGATGTTGGCTAAAAGCACAGTCCAATCCTGAGAACTGATATGAGGTACCAGAAGTGAACATCTGGCCCAAAAACTCTTACTTTTTTTACAAAAGAAGAAATAGGCACTCATGAAAGGAGGGACTCCTGAAGGGTGACTCAGACTGTGACTCGATCTGGGCTGAAGACCAGAGAGCTGCAGAGAAGCTCATAACCATTTGTCTGATGTGAACTTTGAATTATGAAGACACTTAGAAATAAATCTGTGGAACGATGCAGACTCAGAAAGACAGAAGGTAGTTTCTAGCTGAAAACATCTGTAAGGTATTTGCTGAAAGTACAGCTATAAAATACAGCTTGTAGAGTCCTGTTAATCTGTACAGCCTGGTAAGGAAGGGTATTTCACACAGTGAAATTGTTAATTCACACAGCAATTGGGCAGCAAGTCTTTAGACAGAAATGGTGAAGAAGTCTTTGGTTAATGTTGATTTAAAATAGAAAGCATCAACTTTCATTCTTGCATATTAGTAAATAAAACCAGTTTCATATTTAAAGATAATTACTGTAAATAGAGAATTTGCTGAATTTAAAAAATGATGTTACATGGGAATTATTCTTTTATGAAGACTATTAAGATGCAGTTATTTCATTTATGCATCATGTTACCTTAGGTTAATTGGCATTTATTTCAAAAGAAGAATTCACTGAGATAATATGATAATCATGTAGTCAGTTAACTGGTTTTGTGAGGAATGATTGTATTGAATATCAAGATGATTATCATGACAGGAGTGACTATCAAATTGAAAGAAAAATAGAGATGTATAAGAAATGAATTACTGGCATGAAAATGTAGAATTATCTTTCTTCAAACTCATCTGTAAATTCAGAACTTTCAGTCCAGCACTGGATTTCATACAGGAAAAGTGTTTTCACTTATATTATTTAAAATCTCATATAAAGCAGCAGTTCTCAATGACCTTTTTTTTTTTAAATTTTCAGTTACTTTATTCTTTTAAGAGGCTTCTAAATTTCTAGTGTTTATTTTGTTTATATGTGTGATATACATTGAAAAAAGATTGAATCTCAGTATAAGATTTTCTTCAGCTATTAGCCTTCTAACCAGTCTCAGTTTCTGGGTTTTTTTGCCAATTTTGCAGTAGGGCAGTGTTTAGATGACGTGTTTTTTTAGTGGTAGAGTAGATGAACATCTAAGAACAAAGCTCCTCTTTTATCTGCCTTTTTCTTCTTATCCACAACATTTGATTCACGTCATGGTGAATCGAATCTGCTCTTAGCCAAGAGGTACTATCAGTTAGCAGGACTGGAAGGGGGAGATATTCCTGGAATGTCCCTTTACTCTTGCCCTAGAAGCTAAGCCCACATGCTCTCGTTGTTGTGTTTCTAAATAAGTTGGAACCTGGCACTTGTTTCCTTGTAACCTGGCTATTAGACCCTTTTTCCATTGGCACAAGACAGACATCTTGGTGTGTTTGCTCAGCTCAGGGCCCCATTTATACTGACAAATTTACTGTGCCAGAAGTTACATTAAAGCGTCATACTGCCCCAGTTGTTTTAGAGCAGGATTCCGTAACATGGTAAACTTTCCTACATAAACATTTACCTATGCAGAATTTATGCCTGTACAGTTTTACCTTTTTAAAAAATAAAAATCACATTTTTCATTCTTGAAGTGGTGAAGACAACTTTCACGTATATAATACTACATTGCCTTTTCCTGTTTCCAGAGAAAAAAAATTGCCTACTCTGAAGGCTAGACCTTTCCTTTAGATTTACTGCATTATCTGCACACCTACTCAGCTGAAAAGGATGAAGAGGTAGGAATCAAATAAATGAACACTGCTGGGCTTATCAGTCCAGAAAAAAATAATGAAGGAAAGCATCCTCAACGTATTTTATTTCCCACTAAATGATGATGAACATAACATAAATTGGCTCTCCTAATGACCCTGACTGTCATATGTGAGTATCTGCTACTCCAGCATGATAGCAATGCAGCCTGTTACCAATCCTTGCAAATTTGCAATGTTTTGGATATAGAGTTGTGTACACATTGACTTAAAATATCCCAGTATGTGAGAAGTAAGTCTTTAAGACAGGGCTTTAGAAGGCTCTTCATTGGAGTGATATATCTATGAGTAACTGGGCATGTGTGCTGAAGAAGTGGAGAAATTTGAGTAGTACTATGAGGTATAGCTATGAAAATTTGCTGAAATAAACAATTGATTATCTCTAACAACTGCATTCTGAATTGCAGATGTGTTTGATTGTGTGAGAACTTGGAAGTTACTACCTGAAGAAAGTTGCTGAAACACTGTTGTTGAGATGTTTGTAATAAAAATGGGTATGTGGCATATGGATCAAATGGGATTGGTGCTGGACACACTAAGTCATTGGGAGCCCTTTCTTCCTTTCACTGACTTTGGCCTGCAAGTCATCACCCAAGCTGTGAAAACCGCAACCTTATGTTCATTTGGTATTAATGCACGCTAACATTCTTCAATTGATAGAATAGCATAATCACAGTACTGTTTCTCCTTTATGGTGTTTTGACTGTATCTAGTGTTGGGAAATCCCCTGGGGAATGCATCTAGTGGCTGGGTGGTCCTCAGGCTGCTGCTGGTCCGGCGCTGTGGTCCGGCGCAGGCTGTGTGGGTTTGGACAGGAGTCCTGGCTGCAGCAGGAGGGTGTTAGTGTGACAAGGGCTGCCTCTTCCCAGGCAATGCCTGTCCTGGATAATTGCTTGGGAGATGCAGCTCTGCAGCTCCTGCAGCTAGCTGCATTGCAGCAAGCTTACATGTCTCTGCATCAGGCTCCACTGCGAGACACAGAGTGGCCTTGAAAAGCCTTGGGATAATTAAGTTTTACTTTAGAAGTCTTGCCCCACTGAACTCCATGGCAAAACTGCAGTTGACTTCACAGGGATAAAACCTGTCTCTTATTCTTGCTAGATTTGGACTAGAAATTTCAGCTTCCACTACAGCTAATGGAAGTCACATGCACGTTCCAGGAGGAGGGCAGATCTCTTTCATCTCTTGAGTACCATGCTCTTCTGTGGCACTTCCAAGGCTGCATCAGTTATCGCAGGTCCGTTTATTTTAATGATGCAGCAGGAGTGTCCTAACTTCCTATGAAGGTACTTTGTTGTAATTATCTTGTATGTCTAGGGGCACCACAAGGGGTTACATTTATTTTACTGCCAAAGAACTGTTGTTTCAGCTGCAGTTCTATGAAGAAACAATCACATCTCCAGCAGTTTGTTAGATTAATCACAGGTGTGTAATCCCAGCGCATACCCTAGAGGGTATATCCTTTGACCCGTTTCCTTTTTTAAAGGGGAAACTCTGAATTAATATCACTTGCATTGCTTATCACTGTTCACATTGGGTTTCTGCAGGATGCTGCAAAAAACAAACTAAAATCTTCTATGACCTTTATTTTACTTGTGTACAAGTGAGTATTGTAGTTTAACAAACCTGAATTGCTCACTGGCAGAATTCCCTGGAATACTGGAAGTTAATGATAAAAGCTTGAATGTAGAACTGGTTCAGGAACTAAGGGAAGCGAAGAATTTACTTCACTTTTGAAGCAAAGAATTTGTTCACCCTTAGTACATAGCTGTGCTTCACTGTTTTATTCCAATGGCATTAGAATAATTAGTTCATCAACTCTTCATTTATTACTTCCCAGTAAGCAATGGGCAAACATCTCTGATCCTCACCAACCCATGTAGTCATTGCACAGGTTTAAAATAGGATCACCTTTGATGTTAACTTAGTAATTATTCTTTCAGGTTAACAGTAGCATAAGGATGCACTATTTCCCAGTTTCATTCCATGCCTTGTGCTACAAACTAACATCGAGTAAAGGTTAAAAGACTTCAGAGACAAAGCAGAAGGTTTTCTGGACTTTTACATTTCAATCATGTAACCATGTAATGTGGAAACAAGTAAATATCTAAGAACTGGAACTTTTGTTGACTATAGTATGTTTAAAAGCCTCATCTGGGGAAAATTAAATGAATATGTGAGAAGGGATATGCATTTACTTTTGTTAAAAGTTGAATCTTACAATAAAACAGCCCTAGGAATAGAATCTCTGTAGGGGAACGAATTTCTGTACATTAAAAAGAAATACAGCCAATGATTCATAGAAACATATGAACTGTTTTACCCAGGAGTATATTTTTAAGTAATTTTGGCTGCTTAGTCCTCTGTTTTTTTTGGAAATGAGATTTTTGTTTTACCTGAAGCAGTGGGTTGGTATCAGTGTCTACTACAGCACTCCTGAGATATATGTGCACTGTGAGAAAGTGGGATGAAATATTAGGGCTTCAGAATAACTGTATGTGTATTTCTGAACTTCCATGTTGAGCCCTATCCTGAAACAAATTCAGACTCAAGAACAAAACACTGCTGAAGGATTGTTCCAGGACCCAGCTTCGCAGCAAAATATAGCACTATGTGAAGCAGTGAACAGGCACCTAAATAGGTATTTAATGAAGGTGATGAATGTAAATGATGAATGACTATTGGCATGGATTTTGCAAGGGCTCTTGCAGGAATGCAGCTCTTCCCAAGCACAGAACCCTGTGAACTGCAAGTCTGTGGCAGTGCAGATGTGCAGAATTTGTAAAGCAGTGCGGACATTTGTGGTAAAACACCGTTCTGGAAAGGGTTAAACCCGAATTTTCCTGCTGTCTGTATTCTTTACTCATATTGTCCTTAAAATCTAGAGTGACTCTTGAATATTTAAGACTTGGATTGAATATAAGTCTTTTGTATGCCTTAAGGATCTGTTCAATATGCACGGTACATTCTTACTTCCCAGATTTATCACTAAGCACAGAAAAGCAAGCTTGCTATTGTATTAGAAGTCTCTCTAGGAAAGGAGTGGTCTGGTGGGTCTTGTGAAATAAGGCATACTGCAGTTCTTCAAGATATTTATATGAAATGCATTCAGTGGGGATTCATATTCCTTCTGGGATTTCTTTCTGGGATAGGGTATTGCAAGTAATAACCTTTAACTGCTATTAATAATCTATTAACTCCTTTGATGGCTCTAGTGAACACAGCTGTGTGACAGGAAATCTTGTTTTGGGAGAATGGATGTACAGAGTCCACCCTGAAAAAGATATTTGTGGGAAGAAGAAAAGTGATAAAAAAACCAAGTGCCTTGTCTCAGCTGAGTGTTTGCTTCTCATACTATTGTGCTGTATAACAGGACCAACTTCAAAGCCCAATTAACACTTACATGGACACAGACTGGCAAAATAGTTCACATGTTTTTTGCTAAAACCAAGGTTGTTTTCTGCTAGGGTGAATTCATATGAAGGCTGTCTCAAAACAGATTTGACTTGAAACTTAATTGAAAATGACACATAATTCTGCAGAATATGCAAAAATGAACATTAATTTCTTTTTTCTGTAAGATTTTTTAGTCACTGTGATTGGGCTACTGACAAACGTCTGCTCTGCTTCCTACATAAGGCTGGTCTGTTGCAGTAGTAGAAGATCAATCAGAGAAAATGACTAATACTGGAAACATAATCCTTCATTTTTCAGGCACTGCTAATTTGTTAAATTTGGCCTGCAATGATCCAAACTATTAACAACTAGTGTGTTGCAAGAGGAGCAAGAAACCCTGTTTGTTCCTGTTGAATAATTTCATGTGCTATCTTTGTTTTGGGAGTTGTAGAAGGAGTATGAACAGTGAGAAGGAAGTATATTAACTTTATAAAAAAAGAATAAGCCTCCCACCTCCATTGCCTGCATTGAATGTTTAGTGATGTAATTTTACCAAAGGACCGCATAAGAACTGAATAAAGTCTTCAGGGTTTCTCTACGCAGTGAAAACCTGGACTTGTACCAAATGTTTCTTTTGCCAAATCCTGGGAGTACTTTCACTCTGTGTAAGTCTTGGCAGGAGAAAACTGTAGCAATTGCCACCAACAGGCTGTGGAATAAGTTTATTAGTATTTACAGAAAGAGGAAATGCTATGATCATATAACCTAGTCCATCGGGGCACTTTATGTTGTTGTTGTTATTTGAATTTTAAATTGGGAAACTATAACACATGAAAATCTGATTTTACTGAAATCAAAGGGGAAAACGTGCCATGATTTTAATTAAGCAGAATTTTATTCAAGATCCATATTCAAAATGTTTTTTTTTTAAAATGAGAACAATAAACATCGACTACTTTGTAGGGGCATTGTACAGAGAAACCTTTTCCTCCACTTTCATATGGGATTTAATTAAGATTCACAGCTCCTCTGAATGGGGAGGTAGAGTCACTCCAATTCAAAGGAGTTAGATTACTTAAAACAGGATAGAATCATGGAAAATGCATACAAAGACTGGGCCAGATATGCCTGATTTATATATATATACTTTCCTATAAATAACATAAAGCTGTATATTGCTACCTGACAATCTCACTTGACCCCAACTGATGACTTACTGCTGCAAAGAAGTCATTTTACTGCTGGTCAACACTCCCAGGACTGATTTACCATGGCCCTCTATAGCAAAGTGAGTATTAAAAGCTGGATCTCAGGGGTTAAACCCAGTGCATTATCCATAGGCAACCCTTTCTCTGATTTTCAAGGACAACCCAATACTAGAACATATTAATGCAATAAATCTTTTTTCCCCCCCGTTTCCTTTTATTTATTTATTTATTTATTCATAATGATTTAAAACCCACCAGGTGTAAGGAATACTGTTAAGATTTAAAGTTTTGGAATTCCATGAAACCACGTTCCCCACGCCCCCGCGTTGTGCAGCCGCCGGCCGCTCGCTCCGCACGCAGCGTTCCCAGCGCCGGGAGCGGCCGGAGCAGCGGCAGCGGAGGCGGCTGGGCTGGGGCACGGAGGCTCAGGAGCCCCGCACGCCTGGCTCCGGGGGCTGCCTGCCGAGCGGGTCCCGCTCTGTGTGCTGCGTGGAGCAGGGGGAACAGGGAGGATGGGGCTGGAGATCCCTTGGCTGATTGATGCGGGCTGGAGGCCGGTCTGGCCCGGCGCCAGCGCCTCCACTACTTTGAAAGACTTCTTTGAACCACATCTGTTTTTTCCAGCAACTGAGGACGAGTCAGTGCTAATCCAAGGGCTGGTCCCTCTAACAGTGAGGAAGTCAAAATTTGTTGTTCGCTGACAAGATTCTTATTTCTTATTTTTTTTTTTTAAATTTTAGAGGATTTTTTCATCTTAGCTACGTGCTCTAGTGTGTAATGCATATCCATTCGAGAATAAAGACTGTGATTATTGTGCATTTTAAGTGAGTGCCGCTGTGCTTTGTAGGTGCTTCTCTAAGCAGTGAAGTGTGGAAATGGAAATGATTCATTTAACTCCTGCAATTTAGTGTAGATACCGAATGGGAAGGGAAGGGAAGGGAAGGGAAGGGAAGGGAAGGGAAGNATGTTTTTTGCTAAAACCAAGGTTGTTTTCTGCTAGGGTGAATTCATATGAAGGCTGTCTCAAAACAGATTTGACTTGAAACTTAATTGAAAATGACACATAATTCTGCAGAATATGCAAAAATGAACATTAATTTCTTTTTTCTGTAAGATTTTTTAGTCACTGTGATTGGGCTACTGACAAACGTCTGCTCTGCTTCCTACATAAGGCTGGTCTGTTGCAGTAGTAGAAGATCAATCAGAGAAAATGACTAATACTGGAAACATAATCCTTCATTTTTCAGGCACTGCTAATTTGTTAAATTTGGCCTGCAATGATCCAAACTATTAACAACTAGTGTGTTGCAAGAGGAGCAAGAAACCCTGTTTGTTCCTGTTGAATAATTTCATGTGCTATCTTTGTTTTGGGAGTTGTAGAAGGAGTATGAACAGTGAGAAGGAAGTATATTAACTTTATAAAAAAAGAATAAGCCTCCCACCTCCATTGCCTGCATTGAATGTTTAGTGATGTAATTTTACCAAAGGACCGCATAAGAACTGAATAAAGTCTTCAGGGTTTCTCTACGCAGTGAAAACCTGGACTTGTACCAAATGTTTCTTTTGCCAAATCCTGGGAGTACTTTCACTCTGTGTAAGTCTTGGCAGGAGAAAACTGTAGCAATTGCCACCAACAGGCTGTGGAATAAGTTTATTAGTATTTACAGAAAGAGGAAATGCTATGATCATATAACCTAGTCCATCGGGGCACTTTATGTTGTTGTTGTTATTTGAATTTTAAATTGGGAAACTATAACACATGAAAATCTGATTTTACTGAAATCAAAGGGGAAAACGTGCCATGATTTTAATTAAGCAGAATTTTATTCAAGATCCATATTCAAAATGTTTTTTTTTTAAAATGAGAACAATAAACATCGACTACTTTGTAGGGGCATTGTACAGAGAAACCTTTTCCTCCACTTTCATATGGGATTTAATTAAGATTCACAGCTCCTCTGAATGGGGAGGTAGAGTCACTCCAATTCAAAGGAGTTAGATTACTTAAAACAGGATAGAATCATGGAAAATGCATACAAAGACTGGGCCAGATATGCCTGATTTATATATATATACTTTCCTATAAATAACATAAAGCTGTATATTGCTACCTGACAATCTCACTTGACCCCAACTGATGACTTACTGCTGCAAAGAAGTCATTTTACTGCTGGTCAACACTCCCAGGACTGATTTACCATGGCCCTCTATAGCAAAGTGAGTATTAAAAGCTGGATCTCAGGGGTTAAACCCAGTGCATTATCCATAGGCAACCCTTTCTCTGATTTTCAAGGACAACCCAATACTAGAACATATTAATGCAATAAATCTTTTTTCCCCCCCGTTTCCTTTTATTTATTTATTTATTTATTCATAATGATTTAAAACCCACCAGGTGTAAGGAATACTGTTAAGATTTAAAGTTTTGGAATTCCATGAAACCACGTTCCCCACGCCCCCGCGTTGTGCAGCCGCCGGCCGCTCGCTCCGCACGCAGCGTTCCCAGCGCCGGGAGCGGCCGGAGCAGCGGCAGCGGAGGCGGCTGGGCTGGGGCACGGAGGCTCAGGAGCCCCGCACGCCTGGCTCCGGGGGCTGCCTGCCGAGCGGGTCCCGCTCTGTGTGCTGCGTGGAGCAGGGGGAACAGGGAGGATGGGGCTGGAGATCCCTTGGCTGATTGATGCGGGCTGGAGGCCGGTCTGGCCCGGCGCCAGCGCCTCCACTACTTTGAAAGACTTCTTTGAACCACATCTGTTTTTTCCAGCAACTGAGGACGAGTCAGTGCTAATCCAAGGGCTGGTCCCTCTAACAGTGAGGAAGTCAAAATTTGTTGTTCGCTGACAAGATTCTTATTTCTTATTTTTTTTTTTTAAATTTTAGAGGATTTTTTCATCTTAGCTACGTGCTCTAGTGTGTAATGCATATCCATTCGAGAATAAAGACTGTGATTATTGTGCATTTTAAGTGAGTGCCGCTGTGCTTTGTAGGTGCTTCTCTAAGCAGTGAAGTGTGGAAATGGAAATGATTCATTTAACTCCTGCAATTTAGTGTAGATACCGAATGGNCTTGGATATCATTATTTTTTTAAAATTCCTGTAAAGAAGGGAAGGGAAGGGAAGGGAAGGGAAGGGAAGGGAAAGGAAGGGAAGGGAAAGGAAGGGAAAGGAAGGGAAGGTCTACCAATACAAAATTTCACAATTTTATTTTCACACTATCTGTAGTATTCAGGATTATGTCTATTTTTGGTTTCTAGTATTTGACATGCATGTGTTTATTCAATGCAACTAATGGTAATCTCTCTGAAATGAAGTGTATACTAATGACACCTGTTTGCCAGTTTTACATGCAATTGCTCTGGAATTTAATGTTTCCTGGAAAAACAGAACTCTGCCTTCTGCTTCAGCAAAGATTTAAAGTGAGAAGGAGATGTAGCAGAATTACAGCAGACATTGATTCAGTGTCCCTGTTCTGTGTCATCATTTTTTAAAGTCTAAAAACCTAATCTGTTTTCCAGCAGAAAGAAGAGCTTTTACTCAGAGAATGAAGGCTTAAGCTATACTTTAATTTCTCATCACTCACTCTTTGCCATATATAACTTAGTGCATTCAAAGCCATCTGAATAAAAAAGTAGTGTCCAGGTCTTTGCTAAGACACTCTATCACATGATCAGAGTTTTATAAAAATGATTTTTCTTTACACCACACAAATGTCTGATTTTATTATTATTATTATTAATGCCTCAGTGTTGGGGAACTGCAGCTCAGGGACATTAGTATAGAAACTAAGGGAAACTTTATGAGATTCCAGGACCTGATCTTTCAGAGAATCCAGAGAATAGATAAATTTTTGTGTTCAGAGGCCAACTCTGATTTACTTTGGCTGAAGGTGGGAGAGTTCAGGACCCCTGCAAGTTCCCCAGCCCAGAGTGTGGGTTTGGCTTGCCAGAAAAGAGGAACTTACGGTTGGTGACAGTGTGTGAACCCTGTGCTTTAGGCGAGCTCTTGAAGAAGCCTGTGGCAGAAGCGGGGCTGGAATTGAAAGGCAACGCTCAACTGTCTTAACCACAGCCCCAATTCTCTCCTCTTGCAACTCACCAGAAGGGTTGAAGCTTGTAGATTTACCGCCCAGATTGCTGCTGCTGCATGTAACGGAATAACTGGTTGCTGCAGGAGGGTCTGGTCCTCCTGTCCTGCGGCTGTTGTGCTGTGGCAGCGGCTTCCAGAGCTACAGGAGTCGGAATGGCAGCCCAGGGTGCCCTGCAGTTCCCTGGAGCCTTTTTCTTGGGCTTCGCTTGCTTCAGCCTATTGCCTCACACCTATTTCACACTTACTCCACTTCAGTACCAGGCTCCCTGCCCCACAGTCCTCTCCAGGGCTTTTATCCCAGGCATCTTGCTGAGCTGGTCGGAGATGCCACTGCCTGTGGGCCACAGCCCAGCCTGGGACTGCTGCCCCTGCCCAGCTCCTGCTCCAGTGTACTGCCCCCTCATCCTGCTCCCTCTACGATTCCCTGCACTCTTCACTGCTGGGCTCCATTGTCCCTTGGCTCCCTCCCAAAGCACAGCTCTGTCCTGTGCCTATTCTCAAAACCAGACAATCTTTACTGCAAATACAGAATTTAGTAATTATTTCTAACAAATTATGAACTTCAGGTTTTTATTTTGTGGTACACAATTCCGGTGTTTTCCTTGCTTCTGCCCCTTCCCAGAATAGCAAAAAACAAAGCTTGGACATTTAAATTACTGCCTGCACAAGTTTCTAGTTCTCTGCCCAGAGCTATAAAGACCCTTCTGAAGCAGATCCAGATTTTTGGATCGGTTTTCTTCCTCACTTTTGTCTTTGAATACGGCTGAGCTGTTTTCCCTGAAGTTTTCAAGTAAGTCAAGTGAAGGCAAACACTCTGAATGAAAATTTTAGCCTGGAAGTTGAAGTGAAAACAGAATCTTGTAATAGAAAGTGCCAAGACCACCTTCACTCAGGCAGAACGATCAGCTTATCCTGTAATTCTCCTTTATTCTTTCCATACCTTCCTACTGTTGGTCCCCATTATGAACTGCTAATGAAAAAAGTTTGCGGAATGAGTTCCAGGAGAAAAACCCCAAAGTATTCCAAGGGGCTGATTTTGAGAGAACTTTACCAGGAGAATTAACAATAGAGTACAGCAAATAAGGCAAATTAGTTTTAAATTAATATCACATGGAAGACATACATAATTAGTATAATCTTACAGCAAAAAAGAGAATAATCTTAATACAGAAGTTCTTAAAAGTTTATGAGAACATTTGCAGAAGTAAAGTGGTCAGACACACCAACAGGCAACATGCCAAGAGTCAGTGAGGGCTAAACCTGGCCCAGGCATGGGGGTCCAGCTGGCGGGGGGGGACGGGTCTCACTGCACCTGTGGGCAGAGGGCAGTGCTGCAGCAGGGCTCAGAGCTGGAGGAACCAGCTGCAGGGCAGAGCTCTCCTTTTACATCTGATTGCCAATATAAAGCTGCATTATTGTAAATAAGTACATCTTGCATCAAGAATAGTGTGGCCAGCAGGACCAGGGCAGTGATCGTCCCCATGTATTCGGCACTGGTGAGGCCACACCTCGAATCTTGGGGCCAGTTCTGGGCCCCTCACTACAAGAAGGACATTGAGGTGCTGGAGAGAGTCCAGAGAAGGGCAATGGAGCTGGTGAAAGGTGTGGAGCATGAGTCTGATGAGGAACAGCTGAAGGAGCTGGGGGTGTTTAGCTTGGAGAAAAGGAGACTCAGGGACAACGTTATTGCTCTCTATGACTATCCTGAAGGAGATTGGAGCCAGGTAGGGGTCATCCTCTTTTTCCAAGTAACAAATGATGGGACAAGAGGAAATGGCCTCAAGTTTTTCCAGGGGATGTTTAGATTGGATATTTGGAAAAATTTGTCCACTGAAAGGACTATCCATTCCTGGAATGGGCTGCCCAGGGAGTGGTTAAGTCACCATCTCTGGAGGGATTTAAAAGACGTATTAAGAAGTGTAGATGCAGCACTTAGAGACATGGTTTAGTGCTGAATATGGCAGTGTTAGGTCAATGGCTGGACTTGATCTCAGAAGTGGTGTATGTACTCAGTGTACCACTTTGGTTTTGGAGAGCCTGGATTTAATCCTTAGCCTGTTTTTTAATGACCTGTGTTTACTCAGGCAAGCCCAACCTGGTTTTGCTAATTCCTGTGACTATTTTTCTTATTGTTGCTGCTTCTTTCGCCTTCTCTTTTGAGCTTAGGCTAAAAGCTTAAGTGACGGAAAGATAGTAAAGATGTCAAATTTCAGTTCTCCTGTGTCCCTACTGCTATCTTCATCAATATTTCCTGCTTGTCCTTCACCCTAGAAGTGTGGATGCTGCTTGTACCGTGCCACATCTGGCAGAGCTGTGGAGTAGAGCTGGTGTCCCTGGGGCTGCTCGGGGGCTGCATGTGATACTGGGGACAGTGCAAGGGTATCTGTTTTGTCCCAGATCTGCTGAAATGTTAGAGCATGCAGTAGTAACAGCCTGGGTAAGCACAACTATAGAACTTTATCACGTGTCAAAAAGATGCTGTATCATCCTCTGGACTGGGTTTTTATGAGGGGAAGTGCTGCCTGCTCTTTTGTGTTGCTGAAGATGTTTTACTATGTCTTTCCTTCTTCCTTATTTGCCAGATAGAGGAATAGTGTAAATGAAAGGAGTGGAGAGAATTCAGGTTTTGGCAGTATTTCAGTTAGAGGAGGTAAAGGAGCCAGTGCTCAGTTAAAAGATGCAAGGCTTCAGGAAAAGCAATTTCTCTTTTCAGCTGGCTGGAAAAGTGCTGCAGTCCTGTTAAAACTCAAGATTGAGCTGGGATCCAACTGCAATTGTTAATTCCCAAGTAAATTTCATAGGAATTTGGACAGTGTTTATCTGTGTCTGATGCAGAGTTTGTGCTTAAGGCAATCTCATTCTTCTTGAAAATGGTGTTGAATAATACCTAAGTCACAAATCACTTCTGGTGACACCATACAAAAAAGACTGAGATATATTCTGACATAATAGCTACTAATCACTGCTAAAATAGGGTACCCAAGCCTCAATGTTTTTGTGAAATCAAACAACTAGTAATATTTACATTTGTTTCAAAAGTAGATCCAGTACCTATGTCTGAAACCAGAATCTCTTCTGAATGCTGAATTTGAGTCCCAAACTTGCAGGATTTCTCCCAATACTTAGCTGTTATATACTAGTTGAATAAAACTTGGTATTTGTACTAGTAGTGCCTTCTAGCCATTTATAGTAATAATGCTCCTTTCAGTTAATATTTGATGTCTTGTATGGCATATTGTGATTGACTTATGGATGAGCAGTGAAATAAGTGGAAATAGAAGATTTCCTTGGGGTGATGACTTATCGGAAGAGAGACAGAAAAAAGTCAGCACCTTTTAAGNAGAAGGACATTGAGGTGCTGGAGAGAGTCCAGAGAAGGGCAATGGAGCTGGTGAAAGGTGTGGAGCATGAGTCTGATGAGGAACAGCTGAAGGAGCTGGGGGTGTTTAGCTTGGAGAAAAGGAGACTCAGGGACAACGTTATTGCTCTCTATGACTATCCTGAAGGAGATTGGAGCCAGGTAGGGGTCATCCTCTTTTTCCAAGTAACAAATGATGGGACAAGAGGAAATGGCCTCAAGTTTTTCCAGGGGATGTTTAGATTGGATATTTGGAAAAATTTGTCCACTGAAAGGACTATCCATTCCTGGAATGGGCTGCCCAGGGAGTGGTTAAGTCACCATCTCTGGAGGGATTTAAAAGACGTATTAAGAAGTGTAGATGCAGCACTTAGAGACATGGTTTAGTGCTGAATATGGCAGTGTTAGGTCAATGGCTGGACTTGATCTCAGAAGTGGTGTATGTACTCAGTGTACCACTTTGGTTTTGGAGAGCCTGGATTTAATCCTTAGCCTGTTTTTTAACGACCTGTGTTTACTCAGGCAAGCCCAACCTGGTTTTGCTAATTCCTGTGACTATTTTTCTTATTGTTGCTGCTTCTTTCGCCTTCTCTTTTGAGCTTAGGCTAAAAGCTTAAGTGACGGAAAGATAGTAAAGATGTCAAATTTCAGTTCTCCTGTGTCCCTACTGCTATCTTCATCAATATTTCCTGCTTGTCCTTCACCCTAGAAGTGTGGATGCTGCTTGTACCGTGCCACATCTGGCAGAGCTGTGGAGTAGAGCTGGTGTCCCTGGGGCTGCTCGGAGGCTGCATGTGATACTGGGGACAGTGCAAGGGTATCTGTTTTGTCCCAGATCTGCTGAAATGTTAGAGCATGCAGTAGTAACAGCCTGGGTAAGCACAACTATAGAACTTTATCACGTGTCAAAAAGATGCTGTATCATCCTCTGGACTGGGTTTTTATGAGGGGAAGTGCTGCCTGCTCTTTTGTGTTGCTGAAGATGTTTTACTATGTCTTTCCTTCTTCCTTATTTGCCAGATAGAGGAATAGTGTAAATGAAAGGAGTGGAGAGAATTCAGGTTTTGGCAGTATTTCAGTTAGAGGAGGTAAAGGAGCCAGTGCTCAGTTAAAAGATGCAAGGCTTCAGGAAAAGCAATTTCTCTTTTCAGCTGGCTGGAAAAGTGCTGCAGTCCTGTTAAAACTCAAGATTGAGCTGGGATCCAACTGCAATTGTTAATTCCCAAGTAAATTTCATAGGAATTTGGACAGTGTTTATCTGTGTCTGATGCAGAGTTTGTGCTTAAGGCAATCTCATTCTTCTTGAAAATGGTGTTGAATAATACCTAAGTCACAAATCACTTCTGGTGACACCATACAAAAAAGACTGAGATATATTCTGACATAATAGCTACTAATCACTGCTAAAATAGGGTACCCAAGCCTCAATGTTTTTGTGAAATCAAACAACTAGTAATATTTACATTTGTTTCAAAAGTAGATCCAGTACCTATGTCTGAAACCAGAATCTCTTCTGAATGCTGAATTTGAGTCCCAAACTTGCAGGATTTCTCCCAATACTTAGCTGTTATATACTAGTTGAATAAAACTTGGTATTTGTACTAGTAGTGCCTTCTAGCCATTTATAGTAATAATGCTCCTTTCAGTTAATATTTGATGTCTTGTATGGCATATTGTGATTGACTTATGGATGAGCAGTGAAATAAGTGGAAATAGAAGATTTCCTTGGGGTGATGACTTATCGGAAGAGAGACAGAAAAAAGTCAGCACCTTTTAAGACACTAAGTAATTATTTGGGAATAGAACAGTTAAAATTGTGATTAAATACATTTTGATAGGTTGCTTCATTAGTGGTTCAGCTTCAATAAATGTTTGGTTGGCCTCCTTGGTTTGCTCTCACTGGAAAAGTTACTGATCTGAATAGTTTCATTAAGACCTTGCCTATCACTTCAAGTCACTCACAGTCTGATTTTCAGCAATTAAATGTTGCCAAAGCCTGTCAGCAGGTAGTTGCCTTATCCCTTTTAGTCACTGCCAAAGCAAATAACAACAGGTCAAAACTTATCCTTTTCTGGGCTTTGATTTTTAAAAAAGAAAATAAAATGAAGACACAAGATTCACTCAGAATTATCTCTTCAGGGCTGGCTGAATTCCAGGCTTCACTCAGCTCACACCCCTGGTGCCCCTGTAGTAGTCATAAACATGAGAGCTGTAGCAAACATGGAGAGCCACCACTCCCATCTTCAGTGTGGCTGGAAAAGTGTGCTACCTGCCTTGTCCCTTCTGAAGATTTCCCCCAAGCAAAGGCAGCAGTCCAGCTGGGATGAGACATGGGACCATGCTTGTGGAGGACCCCAGCTGGAAGTGGCTCTGGTCCTGCGTTTGGGGATGGATGGTGGCTGGTGTGCACAAACAACTGCTTTGGGCTTGGTGGGCTGAAACCTGCAGTACTGTGCAACCTTCCCAGCAGGCACGACTGGGGCTGTGGGGCTGAGGAGAAGTGTCTTCAGCATTCTTCCTCTCTAGGTAATGTTTTAGTGGCCAGATCAGCTTGTAGCTCTTAACAGGGTACACAGAAATGGTTTCCAGTGAACCCAACTGTTGAAAAAGGGTTTTTCATACAAATGAAAATAGTTTATGTACCTGGTTAATGAGAAGAAATCTTTGCCCTTGATAGAGTGTTAAGATGATTCAGTTTTGCTTGATTGTCATGGTTAACTTTTGGTGATGTTCACAGAGGTTGTTGCTCTCTAATTCAGGCCCTCAGAGCTCTCACTTCACCTCAGGACTACTCACAAACACAAAATCAAACACGGACCACAGTATCTGTACGACTGAAGCAGATGAAACACCTGGAAATGTTTGCAGGGTTTTAGCCCAATACCACTTCAAAATGATAAACTGAAGTCATAAAATAAATTTGTCTAACTGTAGTCACTTTACTAGTAAAATTTCAGTGTTGCAAACTCAGGTCAGGAAGACCTTGCTAACAGGAGATTGCATTTACAACTTCTTGCTATAATAAGAGAGAAAGAAAGGAAAAAAAGAAGGAAAGAAGGAAGGAAAACAGGAAAGGAAGGAAGGAAGGGGAAGGAAAAAAGAAAGAAAGAAATGAAGAAAGAAAAAAGAAAGAAAAAGATAATTTTTGCCATGTAACTGTCTTCTGTTAATTTTTGAGTTCTCTTTGGTGCAGAAACCTATGTCTCAGTCAGAGCTTTGTATCAGGATATAATCACCCATCTTTGCTTCCAATTCTAACGCAAATTTAAGAAGATAAGAGGAGAAATTAAACAAGTATTTTCCTTCCCCCTGGAGGCTGAAGGTGACACATCTGAGCTGTAGCTGGTCTCTTCTAAATCCTGGCCCTTGCAGCTCAAGGCTTTCAAAGAGTGAGGGTGTGTCAGTGCAGCTGCTGCATCAAACAAAATCAAAGAGATTTGATTAATATAAACTTCAAAATCAGTGCCATCTTTCCTTCACAAAATACTTCAAACACAGCAAGAAATGTCATCTCCCAGATGACGGAGGTTAATCTACCTAATCTCCTCTTTTCCTAGCATCCGAATGCAAACTACTTGGAATATACCCAATTACCTCTCACCAGTCAGAAGAAATTCCTCATTCCAGCAGTGTCAATCAGATTTCAAGAGGAGATTTACAGTCCTTTTGTAATATAAACATGGCTTCTGAACCTGCAAAGCAAAGCAGGATGGACGAAACAGCAAGCACAAACTCCCACTTGCCACTCTGTCAGAGTGTCTGTTTAGAAGATCCTGGGTAAAATTCGCACTTCGATTTGAAACCTCTGTTCAATGGATGTGGCAGGGCCTGGAATCAGCAGGATTTGGCCAACTGTCTGTAGTGACAGTGTAACTGTATTATTTCAGACAGTAAATCTTTGTAACACCATCAAGTTTTTAATCTAGAAACTCAAATTTACAGATGAAAGGCTCGTTTCTGGTGTTGCTACTCATTGCTTACAGGAGCTTTGTGCAGTCCATGAATTTTAATACTGAAACACATCCATATGTGTACACCAAGCTCAAACTTCTTTCTTCACAGAATTACACTATTGATTGTGTAAAATTGCTGATACCATACAAAGCTAAACTTTTTGCCATTGTAAGAAATTTCCAACATCACATTGCTGAGTGAGTTATACCTCTTTGTGGACTTTTTTGTTTCATGTTTTCTAGTGTTATTTTATTCTTAACCTGTTTGCCTTCTGCTCATTGTTTTGAATCAGACATTCAAAATATCTGAGTATTCAGTGAAACTGCACATTTTTCTCAGTAGTCTGAAAGTGCAGAAGTGCTAATTCTGTCCCCCAGTCCCTGTGAAACAATAAACGACTAAACACATGAGCAGGATTCTACATGTGGTCTGCTTCATAACATAGTACAAGATTATACATTAAATGTTTGGCTTTTAGCTGGGAAAAAAGAGCAATTCTAAATCCCTCTGTGAGGTTATGTAGCAATTTGAATGAAATTGAAGCGAAACAAACATTTTCCCCTTCTGCTCATACTTGCATCATACCTGGAGATCAGTGCAGTAGTACACAAAAAATTCACGTGTCACACAGAATATAGCCATATTTTCAAATTCAGTTGACACCATTTAAAAACTCATTACGAGCTGATAGTCAGACTAAGATAATGACTGAGAGTACTACACCTTGTAGAATTAATTAACTTGATGTATATATTGAAATGAGAGACAAATATAATAATTTAATGTTTCAGCTAACAGTATCTTAACTTGATTCATACTTTTTAAAAAATTATGTTGACTGTAGCAAATTTTTTATGAGTCTGACTTAAGTAGTTATTTCAGAACAGTAAAATCTAGGCTCTAATATTCCCTAGTATTTTCCCGTATTTAAATAGTCCCTTGGAAACAGTCACGGTGAGATCGCTGCCAAATTTCCAATTGCTAGTGAATGAAACCTAAATAAAGCAACTAGTTGCCAGACAGGGCAATAGTCTGATGCTTTTGGCATTAAGAAATATGCATATGAAGTTTTGGTATTGGTTTAGTCGACTGTGGTGATTGAATGGAAATGGAATGGAAGACCTCAATGGAATTGTTTCAGCCTCAGCAGTAAGCTCCCTGCTGTCCCTGCAGGCACCTCCTGGTGAGCCATGCTGGGACACAATGACCTGGAGAACAAAAGGACAACTACTAAAAAAAACCGCTAAAAGAAACTTTTAACTCCTGTCTGTAATCCCAGGGTTTGAGGAAAGTCCGGTGCAGGGCTGCACTTTGGCTGAAGGGTATAGGACGCAGGGCAGAAATAAATTTGGCGAAATTATACTGTCCTTTTTCAAGAAGGAAAGCAGGTGAGGGTGAAGATTGGGCTGGGACCAACGCTGGAGCCTTGTCCAGCATGGTCTGAGCAGCTGCACTGAGGGATGAGGCATGGAGTGTTGGTGGCAGTGCTGGGGTGCCTGGGGAACGTGCAGCTCCTGCTTCTCTGGCCCTGGGAGAGCAAGGAGAGAGCTGGATGCAGACAAAGCCAGTTCTGCTCCCTACCTACTTTTCTGAATCTTTTCTGTGGGATTGGGTGGTACCAAGAACGGCTCATTAAATCCAGCGATGCCTGAAACGGAAATACGAATGTTCAGAATCCATACCGTGGCATTATTAGGGTGAACTTTTTTACATCAGGATTTCCTGTATTTCATAATGCATCCAACAGTTACATTGGCCAGTTGACAACAACCAACGAGAGCAATGAAAAATCAACTCCCATCAGGGTAAAATTAACAGCAGAATGCTTCAAGATGCCATGCAAACCCATCTGCTCTTTCATGTATTTGTTTGTAATCTGGAAAGAAGAGAAACAAAGGGAGAGAGAGGACTTTGAAGACAAAGTTACTTACGTAGATTAACTGTTATAAAAAAAACCTGTAAGGCAAGTTGACCAAGATTTAAACTAACTAGAGAAACAAGCAAAAAGATGGCAAATTAACTTAGGTGTTGGTAAATACAAAGAACTGTACCCCATATGGAAAAATACAGAATGTTTCTATTCCTTTGAAGGACCCTTGACTGTAAGAGCTGTATGGTGTTAGATTGCATATGCACAGAAGAGTAATTGATATTGTAATACCTTTACAATATGAAGAGTGAGCTCCCCCTTGGGAGAGCATCCAAAAGGGTGCTGCTGAATTAGAGCACTCGGAGGTGAGCAGGACTGAATTACCCATATCTAATCACATATGTAACCTATGCTGAGGACAAATTCAGTTGCTTAAACATAGGTGCTGATTTAATTTTAGGTGCGGTAGGAATTCTTCCCTAGTGTACTGTTGCATCCCAGAAGTACATGAATCTCACACAAGGCCTTTGATATATATTACAGCTTCACATGGTAGTCTTGGAAATGCAAAACCAATTAAAATGGCACTGTGTTTAGGCAGATTAATTTACTTTTCAAAGTTCTCTTCCTATTTTTTTTTTGTGTGTGTGTGCTCTGTGTAGCTTCCAAAAGTCTCACTCATGCCTAGAGAAATTGTTACCCTCTTTGGTGCACAGTTGAAGAAAATACTTATGATGCTATTTCCTGTTCTTAATGGGGATCTGTGAAAACCAGCTTTCGGTTAATCACTATGTAGTAACTCCTTGCCCAGTGTTTGTATGGTCTGTTTGCTAGAGGACTATTAAGAGAGTTCATGATCTTGTCCTTATGGCATGTTTGACCTGCCTGTTTCATTTGACATCCCCGGCAAATAGAACATCCCCTCCGTATAATGTCATGTGTCTGCCCAGCTGGCAACAGTGTAATGATAATCAGCATGGAAATTTATCTAGGAAAATTATAGAAACAAGCAAGAAGATAATTTTCTTTTTTTCTGTGTCTCTGTATTTTTGTTAGGTGTCAGTAGAACTGAGCAAATCTCTGATATAACTACAGTAGTTCACATTCAGGGAGCCATTCTCACAACTGTGAGGGCTGGATTTTTCCTTTTATCCTTAAAAGAGAGCTTAAGTTCTGATTAAATTGCTTGGGGTCACCTGCAGTGCACACGATGTCGCATTAGTAAGTAAGCATTTGTAAGTTAAATATAAGCACTGTTAGCTTTGTCTGGCCCTGCATTCAATCACTTGTCAAGGAACTGCACTGACCAACTTCTTTCTAATCCTTTGTATAGTTATAGGGAATTAATCTAATACACCTGACATCCTCTGCCTTTAATGCAGTTAGTGGTATTTTCCATATTTACTGCTGCGTTTTCACACTATTTATAGCGCAGAAATACCCAACATACTTTGGGCAGTCTGACATATAGCTGACCATGCTCAATTAGCTGAGCAGACATCCTGACTGTAGGCATGACCTGAGCGAATGCAAGGGGATGAATTAGCGAGACAAAGAAATCTAATGATTATTAAGATGTTTTACAGATTTCTCAACCTTTCCAAATTCCTTTCTGAAGTGAAGTGCCTCCTTAAATTATGACCATCTTCCCCTGTACAGCCTCACATACACATGGTGTCTGCCTTCTCTTCTTACTCTGGTCTCCTTCACCAGCCACTGGCTTAACCATGCCCTGTGCTGGTCTCGTGCCTCGCTGCCCATCCACCTTGCCCTGATGTGGCTGGACACAGCCCATCTGACAGCAGCGGCCTCCTCTCTCAGCATGACTCCTCTCCTTTTTTACAGCTCTGTGTTAGATGTTTCCAGGCCTGCTTTTCCCATTCCTGCTGGCTTTCCCAGCCCAAATTGCACGAACAGACCTCACTCCAGGGAGCTTTCCCATGCGCTCTGGCTGGGGTACTCACTCCCTGTGCATCTGGGGAAGGACTGCTGGGACTGAGGACCCCATGGATTCCTCAGTTATGGGCTGACTCCTGTTCCCAGTGTAACATACTCGATTTGAAGGTCACGAGCTGGGAAGAGCCAGCAGCTCTGGCTGGGTTCATCTTCACATTATCTGGCTGGCACAAACCCTACCACTACCCAGTGCAGTTCCTACCTTCGAGACCTTGAAAAAACAACATTTTTCTCTTATCACCCAGTGTTTATGTTTTATAGATTCGCAGGGTATGAAATTTTTCTTTGATGAAGCAGATGGCTCACTCTGTCCTCCCATTTGTTTATGGTATCTTGACACCTGGTTCTTTCATTCGTATTTATGGTGAGATGCTTTTCTTCCCTGTGAGTGATCAGAATCCAGATTCCTTTTTTAAAATCTCCATTTATCTGCTTAAAAACGTGACTGGGAAGATTTTTCTTTAATTTTCTTGCTTAATGGCAAGATTTCCCTTACAGAAAAGCTACAATATTTTCTTACATTGTAGTGAATCACTGCAAGAGACTAGCTGGGCCATGGCGAAACGTGGAAGCGTTTTTGTGTACATATACATTAACTACAAGTGGTTTTTAGTGTGCTTCAATATGTCTTAGTAGTTTCCAAAACTGACCATTAATCCTTTATTTCTGTGAAGAAGAAAATCACAATATAAAAATTTGAGCCTGCCACATGTACCCTCATGTCTCTCATTTTAGAAGTCCAATGACACATTTACCAGTGTAACACTGAAGTTAATTTGTTGTCAGTTTTATTATTTGTTTTTCATGTTCTTTCATTTATTGCTGTTCTTGTATTCTGTCTGCTTTCAGTTTCTTTCCTCTTTTCGCCTTCCATTTCCTTTTCCCAAGGTAAATATTTTCCTAATATTTAGTTCCTGCTTTTGGCAGCTACATTAAAGCCTCATCTGGCCCAATTTAATGTCATACATCAAGGCCAGCTTCAGAGAAAGAACTAGAAAGAACTAGGCTGCACAGTAACCTTTCAGTTCCCTGTAGAACCTCATCAGTCTAATTCCCTGAAGAGCAAGGGTTTATAGCTTCATTCTTTTAAATAAAGTTTTTTCTTTCTAGTTTGGGAATGATTCCTACTGCATACATGCAGCACCTCTAAGCAATTTTTTTCAGTTCTTCTCAGCACTTTGCCTGCTCTTGTGAATGAATTCCACAAACTGGTAATACACGATATTTTTCTGTGTAAAAAAGTGTTTTCTTTCATCAAGTCCATGTTTGTTGCTGTCACTGGCTCTCTCCTTGCTCTTGTACTAGAAGAATTATGCTTGTTTCTTCAGTGCATTTTTCATTTCTCTCATGTTCTCTCTCTCAGGTAAACAGTCCCAATCTCTGAAAATTTTTCCTGTGCTTCTGTTCCTTTACCATCTGTCTCTAAAGCCATTCTGCAGCTCCTTTGTCTTCTGAGATAAGCTGACCATAGGACAGCAGTTCCAGTGTGAGTGTTGATTCATACAACACTATTTCCAGTTCCTTCTAGCCACCTCTGTAGGTGCTCACACGGTGTTTGCTTGTTTGTCTACCACTGTAAGTTAATCAGAGCCACAAATACACACCAGAGGTCCACAGGGCCAGTAAAAAGGGATATTTATGTGGTAGCCCTGTGATTAGAGCACTTGTTAGGCAGTAAGTCCCTTTTCTCATGCAAGAAATCTGAATCTGAACAGAAAGTGCTTAAGTGCTCCTGCCAGAATTTCATAATGCTCTTCCTTCATTAACCTCCTGTGGTAGCAAGTTATGCAGCTTAATTATACACATTGTTTATTAGAAATGTATTTTTTGCTTCGCAGTACCTCATCATCCCATCAAATGTTCCTTTATTGTTGTATTTGATGGATAGATTGGAAATCCCATCTCTGTGCTACTCTTTGGAATCTACATTTTTTCATGTTCTCTCTTCTTTATTCTCTTTGTAGGGTATTTCCAGAAAAGAAGGCTTTGGAAATTTTTGCCATTTCCATGTAAGAGTTTCCTATCCTCTTGATCATTCCTGTTTTAGATAAAAAACCCAAATGAGATGAGAAGCTGCATTGCTGAGAAGTGAGTACTGCTGTATTTAAATAAGTGAAAGGATAATTATCTTAAGCAAATGTATGTGTGCTATAGTTTATCCTTCTTCTGAATCAGAGAAATAGTAATTATAGTATGGAAGCTACAGTATTTTGCAAATCAATGTTTCACAAACTGTGAAGGGCTGACAGAAGTAGGCAGCTCTGCATGAGCTACTCATGGTCAGCTGTGGCCAGGATATAGAATGAGTGTGTGTGGCTTGGGAGACATCCAGATACAGCCCCCACAGTAACCTGGCTTAGGCATCAACTGAGTGTGCAATGCTAATGACTGGAATGTGATTATGCACTTAGTGTCTGGATAAAGTAATTAAGCAATTGAGAAATGTATGATGGGCATACAATAAAAGATAATAACTAACACGTGATACAGCATAATGGACATAATCAAATACTTGTAAGGGGAAACCAGGGTCACTATCAAGGCCAGTTCATCATTTGGAGTGACCCAAACCTTTGGATGGATGGGATCAAGCAAAATACAGCTGGGGCACCCGTCAGTGCTGTCTTAGCTCCTAAAAGAAGCCTGAGGTCAAGTGCTCAGCAGAGTCTTGTGGCTGTCCAGTAGGTGGTTGAGCTTAGTGCTTGGAATAGATAGTAAGAAATGAACTGGGGGGCAGCCTGAGCCCTGGAGAGCTGACCATCCCTGCAGGGACAGAGTGGCCCAAGGGAGGAGAGAGACTGTGAAGGAGCAGGCAAGTTACATATTTGATTTTACATAAAAACTTGCAAGATCTGGAAGGTTTGGAAAATGTGTGCAGCAGCTGTCTCAGTATATGGCTCTGAAACTTCGGGAAGGTAGGTAGTGACTCCTACCTCTCTTCATTTCTGCAGGGCAGTGAAGTGCTGGTTTAGTTTGTTCATTCTACAGCGACACTTGGAAACCTTTGCTCCTTTACTTCGTCCTTAGGTTCTTTTGTCAGACCGATCTGGAATTTAGTTTCAGTACTGAACTGTGCTTCACTGGAGTAAGTGCTGTCGTTATGTTAATTTTTGGGGGCTGTTGGAGAGTTGTTTGAGAACAATATGGCAAATACATTTAAGGAATGATTGTGTTTCAAGGTTTACTGAAAAATGTTCTGAGGTAGAAGACATGTGTACATAGGATAGGCTTAGCACACAGGTTGAAAGACTGTAAAAACTTTCCTGAGTGTGAGTCCTAAAACTCTCCTAAAATTGCCTCTAGCCAGTACAGTGTAAGGTATCCTGCATAAGCTATCTTTTTAATAACTTTAATGAAGAAAAAAACATAGAACCATCAAGGAAGAATATACTTTTCATTTATCCTTGGGATTGATTTCTACGTCAGTGTGAGAAAAGAGCTAAGTGAAAGACATGTGATTGCACAAGTGAAATGGCAACAGCACTGATATGTTAAGGTGTAAGGTTGTTCATCTAAAATCTTCAAACACTTGGCTCAAAGCCTAAAGAGAAGGTACAAGTTTAGGTACAGACGAGTTGTCTTGAAATCTTTGTTGCCTCTAGCACAGATTGTGTAGATATGGGGAGAAGAAAGAAAAAAAAGCAAGACAGAAAAGGGGGTCCAGTAATATTGCTCTTTTTGATGGTGAGAATTTGTTACTTCACTTCTTTGGACTGAATGCATAGAGACAGATATTCTCCACAACTCCCTAGGCTTTTTCTCTTGACTTTAACAGTTTTCTATTTCACTAGAAGCATTGTCAGGAAATTTCAGGATTGATGATATTTTTTGGAAATGCAAAATTCTTAAAATCAAGTGACTTGTGACAATCCCAGCTTTCTATCTCTGAAGATTTCTGAAATGATTTTTGGGAAGAAAAGCTTGTGACTAGAAGAAGAAGAAGAAGAAAAAGAAAAAAGAGTAATAAAACCTGAATGTTAACAAAGAAGAACTTCAAATAGTAGAATTCTACTTCAGACTTCTCCCCCCCCCTTTGTCAGCTTGTTTTAGTAATGTGTATTATAAAATCTCTAATAATAATCTGCCTTCAACTTAGTATCCTGTAATTCTGCAGCTCTGCAGAGAGAGTCAAGGGGAGACACACATGGAAACATCACCCACTAATTAAATAGGTTAACAGCATAAAACTGCATTTTTGACAAACTTAGACCTACATACTGATACTATAAACTGATATAAAACATATAGAGGAGGGACACCAAGTTGGTTAGAGAGGTGGAGTACCTCTCCTGTGAGGAAAGACTAAGTCAACTGGGATTGTTCAGTCTGGAGAAGAAAACGCTGAAGGGATATGATGAGCATTTTCTAGTACCTAAAGGGAGCCTGAAAGACAAGCTGGAGAGTGACTTTTGACAAGGACATGTAGTGATAGACAAGGGAAATGGCTTTAGACTGAAACAGAGTAGGTTTAGATGAGATATTAGGAAGAAACTCTTTATTGTGAGGGTGGTAAGGAACTGGAACAGGTTGCCCAGAGAAGCTGTGAATGCCCCATCCCTGAAAGTGTTCAAGGCCAGGTTGGATGGGGCTCTGAGCAACCTGGTCTAGTGGAAGGTGTCCCTGCCCGTGGCAGGGGGTTTGAATCTAGATGATCTTTAAGGTCTCTTCCAATCCAAACTATTCCACGATTCTGTTGTTCTGCGATACACCGTAGCATCTGTATGAACCTGACAACAAAGCAGAACGGTGCCAGAGGAATGCTCTAACAATGTCTGTCCTTACTCCTGTAGCAGCACGCTCACACGTTCGGCGGCAGAAGGCCGTGCCTGCGGTGACAGCGGGTGACAGCGGGTGACAGCGGGTGACAGCGGCAGCGGCGGCGGCTCCGCGGGGCCGGCAATACCCGCTGCGGCCGGCAGATGGCGGCGCCGCGCAGCACAACCCGCTCCTCGCTCTGCCCGCCGGGAGAGGAGCGCTCCTCTCTCTGCCCAGCCCTGCTCCCCATGGAAAGGAAAGGCTCCCTCTGCCCNACAAGCTGGAGAGTGACTTTTGACAAGGACATGTAGTGATAGACAAGGGAAATGGCTTTAGACTGAAACAGAGTAGGTTTAGATGAGATATTAGGAAGAAACTCTTTATTGTGAGGGTGGTAAGGAACTGGAACAGGTTGCCCAGAGAAGCTGTGAATGCCCCATCCCTGAAAGTGTTCAAGGCCAGGTTGGATGGGGCTCTGAGCAACCTGGTCTAGTGGAAGGTGTCCCTGCCCGTGGCAGGGGGTTTGAATCTAGATGATCTTTAAGGTCTCTTCCAATCCAAACTATTCCACGATTCTGTTGTTCTGCGATACACCGTAGCATCTGTATGAACCTGACAACAAAGCAGAACGGTGCCAGAGGAATGCTCTAACAATGTCTGTCCTTACTCCTGTAGCAGCACGCTCACACGTTCGGCGGCAGAAGGCCGTGCCTGCGGTGACAGCGGGTGACAGCGGGTGACAGCGGCAGCGGCGGCGGCTCCGCGGGGCCGGCAATACCCGCTGCGGCCGGCAGATGGCGGCGCCGCGCAGCACAACCCGCTCCTCGCTCTGCCCGCCGGGAGAGGAGCGCTCCTCTCTCTGCCCAGCCCTGCTCCCCATGGAAAGGAAAGGCTCCCTCTGCCCAGCCCTGCTCCCCAAGGAAAGGAAAGGTGCCCTCTGCTCAGCCCTGCTCTCCAAGGGAAGGAAAGGTGCCCTCTTTCCCAGCCCTGCTCTCCAAGGAAAGGAGAGGTGCCCTCTTTCCCAGCCCTGCTTTCCAAGGAAAAGAAAGTTTCCCTCTTTCACAACCCTGCTCTCCAAAGAAAGGGAAGTTCCCCTCTTTCCCAGCTCTGCTGTCCAAGGAAAGGAAAGTTTCTCTCTTTTCCCAACAGCAGAGTTCAGGTTCTCAGATGTACCTTGCAGTCTGTGACATGCCTTATTCGTGTGACAATGTACAATAGCCTGTTTGGTTTTACACCTTTTATTTTCTCTCCCTGAATTACCTAAAATAATTTTTCTGCTGTATGGAAACTGAAGGGAGCAAGAGCCCTAAAAGAATCGCAGAGAAGTTCTGTTACACAAGCTGCCTTCTTAAGTGCTGTCTCCATCAAGCAGTTGATACTTTATTCTACTTTCCACCTACATTTACCATCGATATAATTTTTCACTTTAAAAATAATATGCACACTACTGGATATGCAAATGCATTCTGTGCTTTTATACAGAGCAGAAAACTCTTCAGTTATATTCAACACCAAGAAGTCAGAGCTTGGGGAGAGTGGGCCTTCATGGCAAACTGATACTTCCATTATCTGTGTTAGCAAAAACCCCAAAGGAGCTGATAAAATCCTGATGAACTGAACATTGTTGATTTTTCTAGTTATTGAAACTCAATCTTTTAAAATTATCCAACTTGGTACTAGAAATTTGTTCAGTTTTCCTGTACAATGTGGCTACATTTTATGGCTCTGACAGCACAAGTCACTGTTGTGAGCCAAAAGAAGACATTTAATCATGAGGATGATCTTATAGGGAGGCCATGTGTCCCTTACATTCTGTGTGAGTCAGCTTATGTGTACTCCCTCCTCACAATGTTCATTCAAGGCATGGGAGAAATGTCTGGGTTACAGGAAAAACTGTGTCTGGAGCAACCACATAGCTCTCCATCCTTCAGTGCACAGCAGTGCCTGGGACTTGGACAACACCCCCACCTCTCTTCCACCTCCAGCACTCCCTGCAACAGCTTCAGAGCAAACTGCTGATAGATTACATCGACTGTGAGGAATGGTTGAGAGAATTGGGATTGTTCAGCCTGGAAAAGAGGTGGCTTTGGGGTGATCTAATTGCTACCTTTTTGTACCTAAAGGAAGCTTACAAGGCAGATGGAGAAAGACTATAGAAAGACTAAGGGGAATGGAGATTTATTTTCTTTTATGTCCAGGGGGACATATCTTCATATCTTCAACACAGAAGAGGTACCTGAAGCTGTGCTGAAAAGAGAGTAGGTTTAGGTTAGAACTCAGGAAGAAATTCTTTACTGTGAGGCACTGGAACATGTTGCTCTGGGAAGCTGTGGATGCCCCATCCCTGGAAGTTTTCAAGCACAGGTTGGATGGGGCTCTGAGCATCCTGGTCTAGTGGGAGGTGTCCATGTCCAAGGCAAGGCAGTTGGAACTAGATGATCTTTAAGGTTGTTTCCAACCCAGGCCATTCTATGGTTCCATGATTCTGTGACTAACAGCAGGATTAGAGCATTTTAAAGGAAAGCTTTATTCCTGACCTCTACTTCTACTTGATATTGGGTGGAACAAAGTGAAACAGAAATATTTATTTCACTTAAAAGGGAATAAATATCATAGCTAAATATATGTGTGGATGAACACCAGATCTCTTAACTTTATGCTCTTGCAGTTTCTCTCTCCCAATAGCTGGAGTCCTGAATTAGTCATACTTGCTTCAAGCAGTCATCAAGAGATTTGCTTTTGACAGTAAAGACAGCAGCATAAAAAAGCTTGCACAGGCTCTCTACGCCATGCACCATATTTACCAAAAGACTGGAACAGCCACAGCTACAAAAGAATGATCTGCAGTATCCCTGACCAATGCCCAATGAGCAGCCTTCTTTTATTCACAAAAAAATGCCTGCAAATTAGTCTCTCTATCATTTTAATCACCTCTCTGATTAAATATCGTTTTAAAATTCACATATAATTCCCCCCACATCATTCTGCTGGAAACCAAATAGCTTATAAACCCCTCAAATCTGCAGTCTGTGAATTTCCCTGAGCTGGCTCAGCATTGACAGGAAAACATCACCACTGATTATTTCTGCATGTTGTGATCTGTCCCAGTGATTCCAAGAGCCAAATATTCAGTCACACGTCTCCCATGGGTGACTTACAGCCAAACCCATCTTAAGTAAGTAGTAAATGTGGATAGTTTGAAACACATTTGTAATACCATTTGTTTTTGAAAAGGCAAAATAGAGAAGTAGATATTGCTAGTGTTCAACAAAATTACATTTTTTCTGATTTTTTAGTCTTAATCAGATAATGTTGACTTTGATCAGACTCAGCCACTGACTACCCTTTTGTTCTCTTCCAAAACTTGCTGGATGTTCTGCTTTAAAGACCACTGCTGTGATCTGAGGAGTAGTAGGTCATAGCTGCCTAAAGGTGCTGCTTGATCAAAGTCAGGAGACTACATGTTTACCTTTCTGCTTTACCCCTGAACCTGGATGAGCACATTCACTGGCTTCCACACAAACTCCGGGTTTGGTTTTTTTCCTTCAAAAGGCTCCCTGTTTATAATGCACTGCAATGTTGTAACAAACTATAATATAGGAAGGGGTATATTTGAATATAAAGGCATATGCCCTGGGCTAAAAGGAGCTATGAATGTTTCTATTTGCTTTGGAACTACTACAAATTTTCTTCTGCATTATTTTAGAAATCACTACATGTGCACACACAGTTCCTTATGTTAACTGTAGAAAAGATGTTATGTGGTATTTAGAGAAGCATGTGGTATGTGCTTTAGAGAAGTAGCTGAGATATTCTGCAAAAGTAAAGTATTGTAACTTTTGTACTTATTTAAAATAAAACATATTTTTTGCTTCAGAGTAAAAAGCTTTGCATTTTCAAAACATTTAATTCTGATTTGAATTTGAGTTGCCGCTTTCCCCAGCTATTTATCCTGATCCTCATGAGCTGTCAGGGATGAATCACTCTGCCAAGAAGCCATCCTCCTGGAGGATATAAGCAAGGTTTTCCTCTGAGCCAAGAGCTCCAGGGTGCACAGGAATGAAGCAGGCTCTGTTTCCCCTTTGCAGACACACAATGCTCCTGGATGCCACTGACCCAATGAGAAAAGGTCGTGAACTTGATCCAGAGTTCTGACACACCTGGCCAGCCCCTTCAGCCTTTTCAGTGGGGCCCTTTAAGCCAAAGAATTTGTTTATAGTAATATTTATCCCTCGCAGACATTTTCCTGGGGCGGTCTCTCTCATACTTCTGCTCATTTGATTAGTTTCCATAGTGACACTTATTTGTAGAGTTTAGAGTTGCTCATAGCAGGTTTCTGCAAATGCCAGCCGCATGTGTGCCATGTTAATAAGACAAACTCAGTCCTATTTCTTTCCCTTTGTGGTCTGATTTAGCTTTATAGTTATGAGCAGCCTTGGGGGGAAAAAAAAGAAGGTGGTTGGGGGCTGCTTTGGACACAGGATCCAGGGGCTGTTAGTTTGTTATTCTGGATGGTATTTTTGACTGGGCTTATTTTGTCTGAATTGCAGTGGCAGCCTCTGAAGGACTGTCTGTCTGCATGAGCTATTACATAAGCTGGGGAAACCTTCCATTACAGCAAGGCCTCTAGACAGTTCCTTTATTTAAAATGCAGAATTACATGAAAAAGCAATTCACTTGAGTGGTGCCTTGTAGGTTGCCTTTTATCCCAGGCTGAAGTAAGACTTTGCTTTTCTTGTAGGGCAGTTGCTGCTATTCTAAGAATAGGAGAAGGCTAAAATCAGATACAAATTCTTGTACACATACGTGTAGACACACATCTTACCAGTGTGCCTGTCTGTGGAAGGGATAAACAAACATCTGCTGTAAGTGAATGAAAGGAGATTTACACACTGACAATTGACAAGCAATTTCAGGAGCATGGTTACATAAAAACATGCTGATTCTCTGTAGCAATCACAACAAATGCATAGCAGAACAGAAGACAGTTAAGAAGAAAAGAAGTTACTGTTAATGAGCCATGGATAGGTATCCCCACCAGACTGGCCTCCTCAAGGGACAAATTCCAGAATTTAGATATTAGATCATTGCACATATTTTTTTCCCTAATTCTGGGGAAGAATAAGAAGTAGAGAGAAGACCAGATTTGACAAGCATTTTGTCACAATGAGTATTAGCTCTCTTAGGTTTCTTGCAGAAACTGTAAGGCCTCTCAGGTTAGTTTGACACATTTCTTTCTGCAAGACTCTGGAAGGTTGTTTGAGCCATCGATATTTATGCACAAGATAAAGCAACAAACAATTGTAGGAGTTCCTAATAGCATATGGCTAGAGGAAAGACAAGGAAAAACACTCCTGGAGACCGGAGGAATGATTCTGCTCTCTGTGTAATGGAGAAAACAAAGAACAGACTCTCTGAAGACACAGAAATTAAACTAGGGTAGATGTGATGTAAGTCCTGCTGGACTCTGGCCCTGGAGTTCACAGCAGTCTTGAATGTACTGCTGAGGGGGAGCCAGAGGAAACCAGGCATGTGGTGAAAGGACTCTCCTGCCCTACACAAGGAGAAGTGCCAACCTCCACAGCACATTCCACAGCAGCCTTTAACTCTCAGTAATGTAAAAGAGGAGTTAATAATTTTATTAAGATAGATCAATAAAATAATAATAATACAGAATAAATGTTAAAACTTGTTGATTATTTAATGAAAAATGAAAGTAAGAGACAAACCCCATTTTCCTCAGGAGAATTTTAAGGTAAAAAGTTATAACTGTAGAATGAGAGCTAAAATTTTAAAGACTGAGTTTTCTCCCTCTCTAGTCTTTACAAAAGTGTTTGGTGGAGGAAAAGAAGAAATCAGGTTTATAAGAGTAAACCTCCTTGATACCACATCAGTATGTGATAATTTTTAACAGCAAGGCAACCATGCCCTGTAGCAGTTCCAGCATCAGAAAGGAGCCATCAGATTATGAATTCCGTGTGATGTAGTCAGCCTTCAGGAACATTGCAAAGAGGAGGAGAAAAGGTCCTCAAAATCATCCCATGCTACTCAATAAGATTAATAGGATTCACTGGGAAACTCTTCAACTCTCTCTCAGTTAGCCAGATGGTGGCTGCAGGTGAAATCTTTCCAAGAAATTAAATGAAATCTCCTTTGAATATGATTACTGGTCTAAGAACAGCTCTCCCTCCATTCGGGTTGCCTAATTCTCTGTTTAAAAATATTTATGAACTGTTTTGGTTTGTAGAAGCCCTTAGAAGTTTGAGAGGGAGAAAGTTTTGTGACTAGAGAAGTGCATTGTCTTTGGCCTATGAATTTCCATTTAGATTTGATTGAGAGATTAAGCCTGACAGGAAGGAAATGAGGATTTTTTTTTAGTTGCATAGTGAACAAAATAATGGCAGTGTGTCAAAAACAATAGGTTAAAATGAAAATTCTTGTCTAGGACCGAATCTCTGCAATCATGAAGAAAAGAGGCACTGAGAACAGATGGTCTTTCTGGAAGCAGGGAGGGAGAGCATGGCCAAGCTCCTTGGACTCATCCACCCTCCAGATAAGGTGTGTGCATCCAGACCGAGTGGCAGTGGCTGTGCTGGGGGAGTGGTTGCTGCTGCTAGCTTTGGCAGACAGTCAGCGTGCTGTAGAGCAAAACACTGGTTTGCAATTCAGGAGGTATTCACTTGAAATCCCATCTCTAAATCAGGTTGTGTCTATGGACATTCAGCTCGTTTTACCCATTTGTGCTATCAAACCAGCTATGTTCTTCTCCTGTGATGGAGATTATACATTTGTGAGGCACAAAGAAATGTGAGTAGTGTAAGAAGGGTCTTGAGGAAACAAGTAACTCTGTTTTAATTGCTGGCACTGGGTGGATCACTGGAAAGAAATATGCTCTACTAATTAAAAGATGAAGGATAAAAATATCAAGTGCCTTCCTCATTATATGAGCATCAGTCACAGAGATGAGTGGAGGCAGGGAACAGTAATGATACACACGTGTAGGCTGACAGTGCCTACAACTGTAGGTTTTGAATCTGTTCCTATTTACTTTGGTTTCCCAAGGAAGTGAGACTTATGGAAGTGCACTGTCAGTCTGTCCATCCATCAATCTTTTTATAGTTTCCCTCCAGTAACTTCTGAACTTGGCTAAATTCCATCAATTCTGACAGGAAATCATGAAGCTACAAAAATCAGTGTCTGGGCAAAACCCAGAGTCTTTATGACTGTCCTGGCTTTGTCAAGGCATGCAGTGGGAACTCTGGAGCTGCTTGTTTTCGTTGCCATGTAGCTCATCAGCACAGGCACTGTCTGGCCAGTCAGCACGGAATGTGTCTCAGACATGGCGTGTGCTGCCTCTTGGTGAGCACGGATTTTACAGACATGGGAAAAGCATGAAGGTAATGGGCATGGGGCTTTACTGGGTTTGAAGGACAACTGGAAGCACTGCAGAGAGGTCATAGCTATTTTGGTGGGATCCACTGAGGCAGGATACACATCTCTGGGACACCAGACAACACTAGGTCTTGGACTGTTCACTGATTTCCAGGCAGGAGGTGCAGCTATATACAGAAAACAGATTTTGGAGATTTTATTATCATCCAAAACTGAAGAGACAACACTATTATTTTTCAAAGTATTTTGGCATTTTTATCTATTGACTCATGGCTATTGACTGATTCATGGTTGTTGACAGATTCAATGGGCTAAGCTTGCATTTGCTCTACTGCAGTGAAGAAATGATTTAAACTGCTCAAGCCTATCATGGTCAAAAGCTTGATCTTTTATGAAACATTTACAAATTTAAAATCTGATTTTGTATGTGGATATTTGAAAATATTCCTTTCTGAGTCTGATCTCATACAGATTGAAGACACTTTAAGGGTTCCTACTGACTTCAGGGACAGGTATATATATTGCTTTGGAGTAAAATAGACTAAATATAATAAAATATCTGACAGTAACTGAAAAATATTTGTAAAGTCAAATTGGTGTAGAATTCCCATGGTTGCAGAAGATATCACAGTTTTAGTGATCTTGGCAGTAAACCTCCAGGAGTGGCAGACAGGCCATGGCTAATGGTGGTACAGGTTAAGACTTGGTTAGGACTGCTGGTGACGGCGGTGTTTTATCCCTTTTCTATTTTTTAAGAAAAGTGATAATGGACAAACAGAAACTCATACAATAGTTTTGATAGCATTCACGTATTGTGTGGCACTGATCTTACAAACATCCCTCAAAACCAGTCTGCTACCTGATTTTTTAAATATATAAATTTAATTCTGCACTGGCACTTGCAAATAAGTCAAAACTCTTATCTTCACAGGTCACCTATTGCAAGAAATGGTCTAGAAACCCATCTCAGGAACCACTGTCTATTGGGTATCCTGTAAATACTCCATATTCGTAAGGTAGTTACTGATTTGACATTTTTTTGTAACATAATTGTTTCAGATAACACATTTGTGTTTGAATTATCACTCTGTTTTCCTTGTAAGCAACTAGCCACTGCAAAAATGGACAATTACTTATCTTTCATATGTTAAGGACCCAGATACACTTGCTTATCACAAGATGAATCAATATCCAAAAAACCTAGGTTTGATTCTCACAACATTTTATTTCACCTTTCATAACAGGTCCAGAAATATCCAGGAGCTTATAGAAAGTTTTGTTTTTGAGGTCTGTCTTGTCTCTTCCCATCTGCACAATACCAGATGACTCATTTCTTGTAAGTACTGGTTGTTTTTTACCTGCTCCTTGTGTTAAAATAAGTTGTAATATCCTATAATGAAGTTCATAATCTTCCTTAATAATTAAGTAGGAATTTATTGATCACTGCGACCTGGATAAAAAAAATGCATTCTAATGCATTTGGGCACTCAAAATGCCATTTTGAAAGAAGAGAAAGCTGAACAGTATATTAAAACCGAACTCAGTGTTTGGCAGCATGCCACTTATCCATGCTGCTAGGGAGGGATAGTGAAGGCACACTACGGATCTGAGATAGGTCCCAAAAAAGTATCCAACGCATAGGTTCAGACCTCCAAGCCTCCTATCTCCATTACCCTCAGCTGCTTTATGACCCTGTAGAGCAGAAAACAGACCACACTTCCTCTTTTCTGGGCCTGAACTCATCAGCTGATGCAGTGCCTAATGATTTAAGTGCAGTGTACATGCCAATACCATGCAGAGATGTAAGAGCTGCCTTTGAACCAAGCCTGCTGGAGTAGCAAAAGAACTATACTAAATTAGCCCCCTCAGAGTTCTTCACAGCTTTGCCTTTCCTCTCTGAACAAGCTCGCCCAGGTGAAGCTGCTCTGTGCTGTGATGGGTGCACTGGTTACTCCTGCACTACCCTGGTCAATCCTGCAGCCCCTGCCCAGTACCGAGTCTGTGAAGTTTCTTCCCTGCAATCTAAAAATCGAGCACCTGTTCTAAAAATGGTTTCTGCATATACCTTTAATATCTTTAGTTCTCCTGCCATGATTGACAGTGCTGGACCTATTTTTTTAAAAAATGTGCATTAAAATTTCAGTGTAACTCTGTGTAACATTTAAGAATTTTAGTTTAGCTTAATAATTTTCTTCTGTATGGAACTCACAGTAATTTTCCAGGCTGTTTTTACCCTCCAAAGAAAAAGAAAAGAAACATCAGCATTTAAAGTATTTATTTTCCTCCTCACAAAACTTGAATTACACTTCCAGTAGTAGAATCTCTAAATCTAGATTAAGTTTTGTCCTCCGCCACTTAAATAGTGCAAATATTTTATTCAAGGGTAAAAGCTGTTAACTACTTTTGTCTTATCTAGCAATTAACAAATCTGTAGTAAGCCACCCAGTTACAAAATCAAGCTCTGAGACTTAGAAGGGTATTGAAACAACTCCAGAAAAAAGACCAAAAGGAAACCCTTTTAAAAATGCATGTAAGGGGAAAACCTTCTTATACAGCATAGTAAGTTTGGAATATTTTCCCTCTGATTCTTCTTGAATGAAGCGATTTCTTCTCATAAACTGTCGGGGTCTCCTGGACTCTGGGCTGCCCGGTGGCCCTGAGTAGGAGCCGACAATTTCACGGCCGAGGGCCCGAAATGTCAGTTGGCTGTGGCGAGCTCACCGCTTNGGTATCGGACCCAAGAGATCAATTCCGGGCCAGAGGACACCTGGGCCACCGCCACAATAAACTGTTTCAGAAAAAAAGATTTATACTGATGCATGCACTACTCATGTAATAGTCATGGTAATATTCACCTGGGCTTTATCACACTTTGCAGTGTTGATGCCTAAAAATGCAGGCATAGATGATAAAACCTGATATCTGACTAAAAAGCTGGTCGGGATTGACTGAAGTTGTTGATGACTCTAGATTTCATAACAATTAGGGAAAGGATTAAGGGATTAATATGTGCTAATCTTGTTATCTATGAGGTCCTGAAGCTGAAAATTTTGTATTGAAGCTAAACGGGGATAATGTGTGAGGTTGAACTCACACTTTGTAATAAACTCTGGGTAATGGCAGCATAACGCTTAGTTTTGTCACCTTCATTTTGATGGTTAATTACAAATCCTTCAAAGAAAAGAGTACACCATGCAGTGTATAACCCAAGGCATGGACTTCTAGATCCCTGTGCTGTACTGTACGTCCTCTGCAGTTACAGTCTGCCTGCAAGGATAGCCTTGCTAGAATCCAAAAACAGAAACGGTGGAAAAGAAGCAGATTCTGTGGAAATATGAAAACTTAGAATGAAGTTTATTTGAAATAAGTTCAGAATAAGAAAGACTTCTTTATACTTGATTTCAACTTTTTTCTATTTATACAATTCATATAGATACCATTCCTAAGAATTCTTGCAGAATTCCAAAGTCATGAATCAGAGCATGAGATGAATACACAGGAAATACAAAAAATTGCTTATTTTTACTTTCTGTTTTTGATATCTGTATAACACAAATATTCAGCCTAGAGGACTAGCAATTCAATAAAAAATTAAAATTAAATCAAATTGAAATTATTGCTGTCTTGCAATCTCTGGATTTCAGTGTCTGGAGTTTTAAGAAGGAAGACTCTAGCATGTTACTTCAAAAGAGGTTTTCTTGCTAAGGATAAAAGCATTACCTTTAATATACTATTTTATAGGTATTTCCCAGCTATGGACTATCTATAAACAGTTATTTTGTGTTGCAGTAGTGCTGTCCTTTCTTAAAAATTTTAACTCTATTATCCTGTGAGCGAAAAATAAACTGTTGTGACCCGATCAAATGCCCAGTGAAAGGAGGAGGTACATGCAGTATTGCCAGTCCCCCTGTGACAGCCTCCTGCTGGCTCCCTACATCAGACAGGAAGGCGACTTTACTGAGATGAGGGCAGGGACAGGAGGCATTTTAGGAGTCCTGTGACAAATACAGTCCTCTGGATGCAGTGGTGGCCAATACTGGCTTCCCCTCGTGTCCCAGTTTTGGGTAGGATGTGTGGGAGGAATATGGAAGCAGGGCTGCTGATTTGGGATTGGATCACCACTTTCTGCTATATTGTGCTTCTCTGTACGAACACCTGCTTTAAATTCTAAAGGGACATTTAGTCCTTAGCATTTTTAAAGTGTGCCACACAGTGATTTGCTTGCTTCAGCGAGACTTCACTCACAGCTATTTTGCACAGTCAGAGCAATTTAGACTAACACTGATGAAAAAAAGAAATCTTTTGGGGGATGGGCGTGCGTCCTTTTTACCTCATTAGATGCATTATTTATTATGGGAGAGACAATTCAATTTTGGAATAAATCTTTAAAAATTCTTAATCTCATTTTCTATTGATTCAGTTTAAAACTGGTTTCTTTTACAAGTAAATTTCAAATAAACATTTTCCTGTTCCTTTCTGTACTTTAATATAATTATGATTTTCTTCTTCTGTCGGTGACAGTAATGTTACCAACATGTGCAAGTGAAAAATGGATCCTGTATCTCAGCACATTTGTGTAGTGGTTGGCCTGGGCTGGACGCCAGGTGCCCACCAAGCTCCTCTATTACTGCCCTTCCCAGTGGGACACAGGAGAGGAAAATAAGATGGAAAACAACTAGTGGGTTGAGATAAGGCAGTTTACTAAAGCAAGGAAAAAAGCAAAAGTTTGTACGTACATAAGCAAAAGGAAAAAACTTAATCTCTACTTCCCGCTGGCAGCTCAGCCACTTCCTGGGAAACGGCTTCAGCACTCATAGCAGTTGCTCCAGAAGGCAAGCACTGTAAAAAATGAATGCCCTCCACAAGAACCAAACTAACATCATCACAACACAAACGAAAAAATGGATGATTTACAAACAATCCACCCCTTGACCCATCACTACAGTTACAACAAATAGTACCCATGATCATTCTACTCTCTAACATTGTTCAGTGCTTGTTTTGCCCATTACCTCTCCCAGTTACTACCTTTATCTCAAAATCCTCATGGTTTGCCCACGTCCTCTGCCAAAAAGACTTTAGTGGGTTGATGTTTTTTGGATTCCAGGCACCCACCAAAGCGTCTCTATTGTTCACCTCTGCAACTGAACTGGTGACAGAAAAATATAATGAAGGGTTCATGGGTAAAGGACTGGGAGAGATCACTCACCAAATACCCTTACAGGCAAAACAGGCTAAAACTAGAGATATTAATTTAATTTATTGCCAACTAAATCAGAACAACAAAAAATGGAGTTTTGGATTCTTGGAAGCTCCAGTTAAAAAGTAAACTCACTTGGAACCAGTTGTTAGAATTAGGTAATGGGCTCTGCCGGATCAATGGGTCTTTCAGCAGATCAGACTTGAAGCAAAAAAGACACATTTTCAAAAGAACTTAAATGAATTTACTGGAATTTTCTTCAGGTTCTGTTAAAGACTTCTAGATGGAGTCTCTCAGACATGTGCCAGTGAATCATTACAACAAGGAGAAACTCATGCTTAAAAGAATGTGCTCCAGTTATGCAGTTTGCAGGATCTGGGTCAGCTTTTCACTTCTGGAGTACAGGGTAGTGCTTCATCCACCCTGAAATAGCTGAGAGCAGGCATCAGTGACAAAACCTTGTGGTTAGTTGGTGAGCTACATAATAAGTTACTTTTCTCTGCTGTCCAGGTTCTTCACAGCCTGCTCCTACACTACTGTTTCTACCAGACTGCATATGAGCTTCTGAGCAATCTACTGCCCTTGTGGGCCACTTGCTTTTCAAACAAAGTTCCTTTGTTCTTTCTCTCTTGCTGGAATGAAGCTCAAATAGATATTCTTAAGGTCAGCTTTTCTTTTCAAAACATTTCTTTCCAGTGATGTCTAAGAACTTTAGTCTGACTTTGTGTGAGTGTAAATTATTACAGTTACCAACATCCTCTCATTCTGTTTTTTTAATTTCTCTCATGCTTTTATCTACCTCTTGTCTGTTGCCTTAGATTGCCAAGTACCTTTGAAATCAAATGTCTTTTGATTTTTTTCCTTGTTGGGAAACTCATAAAACAGAATCTAGAACACTAAACAGAATGAATATATATTGCAGTCACAATCACAAATGTATCCCCTTGTGATGTGCTGCACTTCATGATTGTGCATTTTCTGAGCGTTGGACTGAAGACCAGCTCAGAATTAAACCACAGTGTTTTGCTAACTTTCCTAATCCTTATTTTAATCATAATTCTCAAGATTCTTCGTCGCTTAAAAAAATGTGCAGACTGTCTGCCGCAGACATTTAGATCTTTACTCAAAGGCAGAGAAATCCTCTTAGATCTAATTCTTCTTTAAAAAGAGGAACTAATGAGCGAACACAATCCTTCTGGATTTAATATACATGACTCCACCCCTGTTGAGAGACAGGTTCCCTAACTACTTTCTTTCTTTCTTTCTTTCTTTCTTTCTTTCTTTCTTTCTTTCTTTGGTCTAGCTTTCCAGACCAAACATCTAGAATCATAGAAGATCCTGAGTTGGAAGGAATCCACAAGTATCATCAAAGTCCCACTCTTGGCCCTGCACAAGAGAGCCCCAAGAATCACACCACGTGCCTGAGAGATTTGTCCAAATGCTTCTTGGACTCTGTCAGGCTGGTGCTGTGACCACTGCCCTGGGGAGCTGTTCCAGTGCCCAACCACCCTCTGGCTGAAGAGCCTTTTCCTAATATCCAACCCAAACCTCCCCTGACACAACCTCAGGCATTCCCTTGAGTCCTGTCACTGGTCATCACAGAGATGAGTGCCTGAGCTCTCATTCCCCTCACAAGGAAGTTGTAACTGCAATGAGATCTCTCCTCAGCCTCCTCCTCTCCAGGCTGAACAGACCAAATGATCTCAGCCACCCCTTGTATGGCTCCCCTGGGCCTGCAGGGGCTCTACCTCTGTGTTTCCATGGTTTTCATATTGGTATTCACGTGTGTCTTCAAGTCATCTGGATTCTGGAATTCCTCAGCCAAACTGAGAGGCCCATGCAGAGCACTCTCTGTGGCCCTGCTCTCTGGGGCAGAACTGGGAACTCTCCAGAGTCTCCATTTGAAGCAGGTGGTCCAGCCTGCCCAAGCAGCTGAGCGCAACCATGAGCCCTGAATGTCCGTGATCAGCAAAGGGCAAACCTTGCTGGCTACTGAGCTCAAGAACAGACTTTTCTTGTGCTGTTTGTATTTATGGTTTCTCTGCACAATTTAGAAGAACAGAGTAAGATATACTTTTAGTCTGGGGATAAGATTTTTTTTTTTTCAAAAAAAGCATTCTTTAAAATATGGTTTATAACTTGCTGTGATAGTGTTTATGTCCAGTACAGTATCTTATCAGGCCTTGATGAATACCCCTGCCTCTCCACATGTTGACTCATGAGAAAGCTTTACCCACCTTTTGAGAGCACATGTTGCTGGTCTGTTAGGACTGGGCAGGATTTAGGCATTGTACCACCGGCTGGGTGTCTGTAATTACATGGTTTTTAGCAGTGACATCCTGAAAGCCTGCAGCTGCTACCAGAAATGAAGCATTTGCATTACTTTCAGTCCAGTACTCTAAAACTAACCCTCTCAATCCCACTCCTTGCTGAGCACATATGCAACTCCTAGTGAAATGACGTGCTCTTGTGTTCAGGGGCAAAAGCAGCCTGAAATGGGTGATCTCAGCCCTCGTGTTGAGGCGCTGCAGCTGTATTGGCTCACACAGGTCCTAACAGGAGAGGAAAGAAGACACAAACATGCACATTCACCTGGCTGCAGCACAACAGTGTAGCTTCCCTTTGGCCAAGTAAGTGTTAGAGAGAAGCTGCAGCACTGTTCAGTGCTATGGGAACCACCAGTGCTACAGTGGGGTAGTTATAAAGGAGTCCATGACAGGGGCTAAGGTCTTTCCAGCCTCCCCTTGGAAATATGTGCTTGTATTTCACTCTTTAGAAAATGTAAAATAGCACAAGTTATTTACATGGGGATTCAGCATGTGCTGTCTTCCCTCTAACCTAAATTTCACTTCCAGAGAAAATACAGAAGGATTGCAGATACACGTGAACAAAAACATCCAGGTGTCTTCAGCCATCTAAGCACTACCAGGTTTTTGTCAGCCTTCTCAGACCGTTGATTTAATCTCCTTTTCCATTCTTTGGCTATCCTTTGGCTGGTCTTCTTCTGTCCTGTTTGCTGAGGCAGAGCTACTCAGAACAAATCTTATTCTGTTACAACTTCCTAGTCCTTTTTCATCATCCTTAAAGCTTCCCCTAAGGATTACTGAGATTTAATGAATTTTTCAAATTTACTATCAGCTTGACATACAGACTCAAAAATATGATTCTTGCAGCTTAGCCACCCCTTGTAACCAACTTCAACTGACTGTGAAGAAAGACAGTCCTCTTCACAGTCGTAAGGGTTGTTAATTCTGCAACACGGCTTCTGTGCAGTATGTGACAGTTCCTCTAAGCAAATGGCTGATTCAGCCTATGTGGAAGCATTCAGAGATACAGAACTTTTACAAAAACAACAATATTTTTTGTCATATCGGTAGGTAGATAGATAGGTAGATAGATTTCCTGCTGTCAAAAGTACTAAGAAAAGGATAGTCATTTTCTTACAGATTTATTCAGGAGATAATGATTTTTAACAATTATTTAAAGACAGGTTCTGTGAGGCAGACATTTAAAGCTCATTATTTTTTCAAAGACTTCCAATAAGTATGAGAGACCATGGCAGTGGAAGCCGATATATCACACTCTGAGTCAGTCTTTGAGCAGTCAATCCAGCATTCCATTTGGAGCATGTTCCATGGCCATTCTGCATCCCTCAAAAAATATATGTCCTATGCAAATAATAGGCTGATCAATTCAAATTCTTGGAATAAAAAGTTGGTTTTGCAACCACCACAATTTTTTTTTGGTGAAAATTTTTTATCATTACTTTCTTAGAACAAACCTAGTTCAATAAAAGGATTGGGTCAGCACTGATTTTTTACTCTTTCCATAATTTGTCTACACTGGTCTGTAGCGTTTACTGCATTTTAGATGGAGGCATTTCCATATCATATAAATTGCCCCAATCTCTGCAGACTGATGTAGTGAGTGCCTTTTTCCAGGAGACAACAGAAAAGAAAAAAAAATTTCCTCCCTCGCTTTCCCTTGATTTTCACCAATGTTTTAACTTATTAAGGAGAAGAGCTTTATATATCACAGTAAAATCAAACAGTAAGTGAAATCTAATGGCCACACATTTTCTACTAAGCAAATATTTAGTGTACTTAAATTTATGTGTCTTTCCCAGATTATTGAGGACATCTTATGCAGAAAGCACTCATTATTTTGGGGGGAGGTAAATAAATTCATACAAGCTCCATTATAGACCTTCAGTGCCGAGTAATACCATTACTACTATTTCTCCTTATATAGAGAGGATACTCAATTAATTTCCTCTTCTACCAGCATTTCCTTTGGATAAATGCTTTCTGTTAAAAAGCAATCAAAAGTATTATCCATCCTTGAGATGTTAAGTAGTAGTGTTCCAATCTGTTGCTAAAGTAGCAATGTTGGGCAGTAGTAAACCTGCAATTTTCAAAGTTGGATGGTGCATAGAACAAAGTTGTATGAAATCCTAAATTATGAGTAGCCATTCATTATCTTCAGTGAACATTGGAAGCTGCTGGAGTACTGTAAACATGAATCATTATGGTTATAATGGAAAAAATAACATTTAAAATATATTTTCCCCTCTGAATAAAGTGTTTTCATCTTTTCCAGGAAGACATGCATTTTAAAAGTCTCTTTACACTTACTAAAGCTTCCAGAAATGTAAATATACCTATAAGATCACCTAAGTAACTTTGCCACTGCCTCATTACAACTAAAAAAAACCCCCAAAAAATATAGGAATAAAAAAAAAAGCCAGCAGCCAGTTAGTCCTCTCTTCAAACAACTGGTATCTTCACTGCTTCAGTGACTTGGAAAATTGTGAAGCTATCTAGCTGAACCTCTACACGACTTGTTTACAGACCAGTTGGGTTTTAGGCTCTTCTAGTATTTAGATTGAATTTCACTCGCCCTTTTTATATAGTAGAGCCAAATACTGATGTAACCTTATGTAATTAGATTAAGTCTTATAAAGAGAAGACAGTATTTTGGCAATTGCATTAAATAAGGGATAGTCACAATCTTCATTCCAACATGAACCAATTTTTCCTGAAAAATCCCTTTTCCCAATGCCAGAATTGCTCATCATTAAAGGCCACAATAAGTTTTGCAAGGCAGGATCCTGCTTCAGCCCAGTTTTCCTTTCCTGTGCCCTCAGACTCTCATCCTGCTGGTGGGGCTCTTTGCTCTCCTCTGGGATGGCCCAGGCCCACCCTGGCTCACTGCCAGCAGAGAGGCACGTGAAACGCAAAGGAAAATCCCTCCCATGGAAAGCTGACATAATTAACACAAGGAGCCATCTAGTCAAAGCATTGGGCTGAAACATAATTCAAAAGATTGTCCAGCCCCAAGTTCTTGTCTCAAGGCAGGATCAGCACTACCTGTATTTTTCTTGACACAGTTTTAAAACAATGTAAGTTGGAAGGGACCTCAGAGTCTCACCTGAGGTGTGTTGACTTCAGCATTGGCTAAAAATCTGTAATGCCTGGCAAAGACGGCAACTCCGTCAAGACAGTTTATGCCAGTGTTTTACTGTGCCCACTCGTACACATTCTTCTTAGCAACTAACCTGGGTTTAATTAATTAATAAAACCAAAAAGTTTATGACCTTTTCTGCCTTGATCCAAGAAATCACTGTTGACAGGAGAGGGAGAAAAAAATCTGTTTTCAGTGCTATAAGAACAGAGAGTTCCACACAACGTAGCCCGAAGCTTGCCAGGTTTAGACATTTCTTAATCTGCTGTAGTCATGAAGGCTGAATGTCAGTGGAGATTGCATTATAATTAGTTCTCATTATTTCGTAGTAAATATGTTTTAGTTTCATACATATTTCTATGCTGGAACTTTCTGTTATTCTTTATTAACATTATAGATGTACATTTTAGCTCTGTAAATTACATTTGATTGTTTTTATAATTTTTGGGATTAGGTTGCCCAAAGTAAATGTGTGGTTTGTGTTTCAGGCTGTTTGGTAGGCTAGCAGAAGGTTTTGACTTACATTTGGAACAGTTTGCAGGCTAGTTTGTAAGAATGGCAAAAAGAATAAAAGAAATTTCACATGACAGTTATTACATGTAATTATGAGGATATACTTGACAAATTTTGGTATAATTCTAAAATCTGACAGCTTGTGGGTTTTCTGATCTATCGTTAGCTGAGTGGATTAATAGTTACAACTGCAACTCACATGCACCTGAGTTCTTCCCTCAATGATTTTGCATATTATTTTCCTTTCCAGGACTGTAAAGAACTTTGCAGAGTGCTGCATTAGAAAAATTACGCCTAGTAAGAGAGGCATATTTGAACTGAAAACCAACTAAATATAACAAATTTCCAAATACAGATTTCCTGATTTTTTTCTTTCAATTATGCTTGCAGTTGAATTGTGTTTTTATATTTTCTTCTAAAAATAGGGTTGTGATCTCTGACTGAGTAGGACTGCAGAATAATAAGTAGTATGCTGGATCCATCATACCAGTCACCCTCCCACTGCAGAGGCACTCAGAAGTTACAAGGGGGAGCACAAAGAGTTAAAAATACCTTATGGACCGAGTGACTGATTTGGTGCCAAGACGATTGTGATGTTAGAGTTGGCCCTGCAGCCTCACCAGTTGAGACACACAGGTGCAATTTCAGTTTTACTTATGAGGAAAGTTTTCTGATAGGATATAACTTTTGATCTGCAGTGCAATCCTGCCTTATTTACCTGGATTTATGGAGAGCAGATGTCCTGTAGCTGCAGCAGTTATCCATCATGATATTTATATATTGACCTCAATACTTACCCCAGTTGGAATACATGCCAAGCAAAGGAAATCTGCCAAGTGCCAATCCAGAAAAGTCTACAAAATAGGGCTTTTGCTTAACTTGTGGAGAGCTAGACACAGCAGGTGTTGTTGCCTTAAGTATGTGGACTGAGACATCCTTTCTGGATGATAATTGGTGGGGCATGCATTTTTTACACTGAAGAAGTGTAAATGTAGTGTTGTCATTTTCCTCTTTAAGTAATTTGATAGCATCAAATTGGGGAAGTTTACTATTGTCTGTGTTTTGTTTGAAAGTGTTCCCATAGTACAATTTCCAGGGTGTTGCACTATTAAGTTTTCTGCAATCAGGAATAATTTTTTTTACTGAGAACCTCTTTGAAAGCTGGCTTGGAGTGGTTAGCATCTATTTATCAGGATCTTATGGATAAACAGTTCTAAAGTTTTCTGAAGTAATTCAGTACAGTAGTATTTGAAATGGCCCCAGAAATAACAGAATCATGGAATCCTAGAATGGTTCGGATTGGAAGAGACCTTAAAGATCATCTAGTTCCAACCCCCCTGCCATGGGCAGGGACACCTTCCACTAGACCAGGTTGCTCAGAGCTCTATCCAATCTGGCCTTGGACACTTTCAGGCATGGGGCATTCACAGCTTCTATGGGCAATCTGTTCCAGTGCCTCACCACCCTCATTGTAAAGAATTTCTTCCTAATATCTCATCTTAACCTACCCTGTTTCAGTCTAAAGCCATATCCCTTGTCCTATCACTACATGCCCTTGCAAAAAGTCCCTCTCCCAGTTTGCCTTTCAGGCTCCCTTTAGGTACTAGAAAATGCTCATCAACTCCCCTCAGCGTTTTCTTCTCCACGCTGAACAGCCCCATCTCTCTCAGACTGCCATCACAGGAGAGGTGCTCCAGCTCTCTGACCATCTTCATGGCTTCCTCTGGACTTGCTCCAATGGGTCCATGTCCTTCTTATGTTGGGGGCCTCACAGGTGGATGCAGGTGGGGTCTCCAGGTGGGGTCTCACAAGCCCAGGGCAGAGGGGGAGAGTCACCTCCCTTGACCAGCTGCTCACACTTGTTTTAATGCAACCCTGAATATTGCTGTCTTTCTGGGCTGCAAGCACACACTGCTGGGTCATATCAAGCTTCTTGTCCACCAACACTCCCAAGTTCTCCTCAGGGCTGCTCTCAATCCAGTCTCCACCCAGCCCATACTTCTGGTTGGGAATGCTGTAACTCAGCTGCAGGATCTTACACCTGACCTTGCTGAATTTCATGAGGCTGGCACAGGCTCACCTCTCAGGCTTGTCAAGGTCTCTGTGGATGTCATCCCTGCCCTAGAGCATGCCAAGGGCATTGCACAGCTCCATACCACTGGTAAACTTGCAGAGGGTACACTTGATCCCACTGTCCATGTCGCCAGCAAAGATCCCAATTGGTCCCAATACCAACCCCTGGAGATCACCACTTGTCACTGGTCTCCACGGACATTGAGGCATTGACCACAACTCTTTGAGTTGGAACTGGGTTCTCCACTGAGTGTCCATCTGCCAAATACATCTCTCCAGTTTAGAGACAAGGATATCATGTAGGACAGTGTCAAACGCTTTGCACAAGTCCGGGTAGATGGTGTCAGTCGCTCTTCCCTCATCCAGAAGCACTATAACCCCATCATAGAAGGCCACCAGATTGGTCAGGTTTAATTTGTCCTTAGTGAAGCCATGTCTGCTGTCACAAATCACCTCCTTATTTTACATGTGCTTTAACATAACTTCTAGGAGGACCTGTTCCATCATCTTTCCAAATATTGTGGTGAGACTAACTGGCCAGTAGTTCTGAGTCTTTTTCCCCTCTTTTAAAAATGAGGGTTATATTTCCCCTTTTCCAGTCAGTGGGAGCTTCATCAGGCTGTGATGACTTCTCACATGTGATAGATAGTGGCTTAGCCAATTCCTCCACCAGTTCTCTCAGGACCAGTGCATACATCTCATCAGGCCCTGCAGAGGTTGGGAGCTTGTGCATCCTCAGGTTCCTTAGATAGTCTCACACTTGATCTACTCCTATGGTGGTTCTACATTCTCCCAATCCCTGCTTTTCCCGTCTGTGATGCAGGTGGTGTGGCTGGAGCACTTGCTAGTGAAGACTGAGACAAAAATGTTGTTGAATACCTCAGCCTTCTCCATGTCCTCTGTTACCAGGACTCCCATTTTCTTTCATTTTCCCCAGTTTTCCTTTTATCACCAGTGAACCTATAGAAGACTTTCTTGTAGCCCTTGATGTCCTTGGTCAGGTTTAATTCTATCAGGGCTTTACCTTTCCTAAACTGATCTTTGGCTGTTTGGACAATCTATCTGTACTTGTCCTGGGCTACCTGCCCCTGCTTCCACCCTCTGTAGCTACCTTTTTGTGTTTGAGTTTGTCCAGGAGCTCCCGGCATTTTTTCTGAACTTCATTTTTGTCAGGATGCATTGCTCCTGAGTTTGAAGGAGGTGATCTTTGAATATCAATGAACTTTCTTGGGATCCTCTTCTCTCCAGGGCTTTATCCCATGGTACTTTATCAAGCAGATCCCTGAGGAAGCCAAAGCCTGCTTTCCTGAAGTCCCAAGTAGAGAGCTTGCTGTGCCTCCTCCCTGCTGCCCCAAGGATCTTGAATTCCATTATTTCATGGCCACTGCAGCCCAGTCCGCCCTTGAGCTTCACCTTCTGCACCAGCCTCTCTTTCATCAGAGTTAACTCTGACGAAGAGAAAGATAATACCTATGCAAAACATCATCTCAGTAGCTTCCTGCCTACTTGCATCAACCAGTGCTGTGAAAGGAGCTCATGACATTTAAAGGTGGTGTATGGTGCCAGCACGTAACCAACTACACAGCTTTCTGTTTATGCTGAAACCCCTCCTTAGTGCAAATTAAAGAGTCTATTGTATTTAAACTCTAATCTAGCACACACAGACGTTAGTAAAAGTGTTTCAGTTGGTTTCAACATGCGTCGAATCAAACCCCAGTAGTCCAGGGACATCAGGCGCTATAGGTACATTGATTAATTTGGGGAGCTCTCCTAGAAAGACTGGGCTGGTAATTTCAGGGTGGTGGTGCTAATCCTGCATAAGAGAGTTCTCCGCCCTGAGGAAGGAGATACGAGATGCTGCCTCATACTATTCCTGCTGCAGGAATGGGGCACTCTGGCTGCCTGACAGTCACACCAGCAGAGGCTCTGAAAAACAAGATCTCTGGAGTTTTTCCTGCTTCCCTTGATGGACCAAATATGTCACTCTTATGGTAATGTGAAATGCACTCTGCAACCAAGACAACCCGGTTTGGGTTGACTGTTTGGTCCGCAGTTTACAGCAGGGAAGGGGTGGATACAGCAGAATCACTAGGATTTTTATAAGGTGAATGAAATGAAGGAAACATTCTGTACAGTGTAACTTCACAATAATTCGCCCTGGATCATGTTCTAGAACTGTATTCTTTGCATGGCAACTCACTCCCTGCTTGCCACTGTGTACCTTTAGAACCATTTAACTATGCTGTTTTCCTTTATTTATGGTTCAGTAGTCAAAAGAAAATTAACTGGTGTCTCTGCAGTGTACCAATATTTGTGCTCTGCTTAATGCTCCATATAATAATTATATTTTCTAAGACAACATTTAAGATAATTCATAGAAAGCTGTCAGAGAAAAATGAGAACTTCACACTGAAAATACTCAATTACATGTTAGAATATTTAATTTATGCCAAATGTTGCTCTCCATTTACTTTTTGAGTCTAAAGTTAATGTGCTAGCTGCAATTCTAAAGGCAGAAGGAAAAGAAGTTAAGTAGCCCCTTTTCAAAATTCCACTTTGTTTTGTGTGTGCCTTTGTATCATATCTAAAACAGCTCTCCTCCAAAATGCAACATTATTGAGAGACTACCTTAAGGTCTAGACTACTCAGATGAATTTTTGGCTGAACAATTAGTTTTGTTTCTTGTCTTCTAACTTTTTCTTCATGAGCAAGTGCAGACATCTGATGCAATGAAAGGCACATGTATCTTTTCCATGACCATGGCATTGGGTCTGCTATTTTCTATGTTGTCTAGTGCAAAGAGGAAAGAAATAAAAATAATAGGCTCAGACTAAAAAGATGGAACAGATTTAATAAAGTGCTTATATATACAACACAATTTCTATTTACAGCACAACCATATCAGTTAAAACAGTCAAGATGTTTGAAAAACTTCCACGGATCATTAATTTTCTATTGCAGTTTTACTTAATTTAAAATAAACAACAGAAATAAATTGTGTATTTATTTAAGGCTTATATAACCTCATATGATAGTTTTGTGTTTAGGAAGATGGTTACAATAAGAATTTGTTCTGTGCCCAGTAAAGAAGCCCATGAAAATACAATCCAAAAGGTGCTGGAGAGAGGACATTGACTGCTTCCAAGTTACTATTCGTGGCTTTTCAATGAAAGCAGCAATGCACCAAGCCACGACCAGTGTCCTTCAGGTCACAGAGAACCATACAGTGGTGAGGGTGAAGGGTGGGTCTCTGTCTTGGCTATTTGTTCCCAATCTTTCCATCATTTGAAGATCTGTTTTTAAAAATTCAGGTATAAGGAAGAACTCAGTCACATCCTTAAAGCGTCTGCGCTGAGTTCAAAACGAGATGGGCTTTGCTAAATGTGCTGTTTGTTGTGCTTTTAGCAGTTTATCTCCAGGTATGTTCAGGAAGGTGAATTTTCCTCAATCCTTTCTCTTACTCCATTAGCATATTCTGCAAGCCCAGCACCAGGAATGGTGCTGCAGAAGCCAAGTTGTTGCTGGGAGAGGAATATCACCACTCATTGTCTTGCTGACCTTAGCCTGTAGTGTGTCTGATCTGTATTTTTTTTCATTTGTTTATTAATAGATTATAATTTTAAAAGTTTCTTTGCTATTATTTAATAGCCTTAGAACTCATAGTCTCTGTGTTCAAAACAGAAAACTTTAAAAGTAACATAAACTGGAAAAATGCTTACATTGAGCTATGAGGAGATTTTACTTCTTACTTTCTGGAAAGGAATTTTGCTAGTATTTCCAGGAATTCCCCTGGAATCCATTGTTCTTTTCAGCAATGCAGCCATGCTGCATTGTGCATCCTGCTCCTCTTTGCTGACCTTTTCCTGATACCCCCCCAGTAGCTGGAATTGTTTGGCAGACTGCAGCCTGGGCCATCCAGCTGTGCCTGGAGTGTGGGGTTACAGAATGGGAGAGCAGCCGTGGCACAGTGCTGCAAATTAGTGTGATACAGGTCGAGCTGCAGGGGACGGAGTTTGGGAGCTAAACGTGTGAGACTCCCTCTTGATGTGTGAGATTTGTCAGGTCTGCACTGTGAAGGCAGAATTTTAACATCTTTCTAGAAGGGTTGGAAACTAGGATTTCTCTGAAGCCCAGAGTTAAGCTTGTTAATGATTATGTATCTTTATTACAAGAGGCTATTTCTTCTGGCAACGGAGGGAGCGTATTCCCTGCGATACTTCCAGGCCATCTACAGAGAAAGTGTATTTAGTTACTCTGAACTGGTCACGTAACCTTTTAAAACATTAACTTAAAGAATCCGGTCCAAATCACAGCCCAACCCTTCCTGTATTTCACTATGTTGTTCAGCTTGAAAAAAGGGAAACCTTATTTTAAAAAACTTTACTGCCCAAGTTCTATCTACAAGAACTGTTTATTTAGGCAGGAAGCTACTCAACTACTATTTTTGGAAATAATGGGAAAGTGGTTGCATAGACAAGAATATGAATAACGACATTGTTTTCTTTTATTCAAAGCTACCAGAACCCTCTCATTAGGTTTTAAAATTCAGTTTAGGACCCTAACTCTAGCTCTAAATTCCTATTTTATTCTCAGGCTAGACATAGACTAATGAACAATATCCACAATTAATAAATAACCTTCTTGTTCTCTTCAATCTTCATAAGAAAAACCAAGTAGCTTTAGTAATAGTAATACTATTAAAACAGAATGAATAATTAACATTCTGTCCTTCCTTAGGCTACAGTCCAGCATAAAGATTTTTATCTGTTTTGGATTTGTTGTCTGTAGTGGTAAAGATTTTGAAAATCTCTCTGAATTGAGATAAAGCAACTAGTTTTAATTCTTGACACAGGATGTAGGGCTGAATGAAGACAATCTTCTTCAGCTTCTCCAAGAGCTCTGATGATTGCTTTTCATTCCTGTATCAATTACTTGAGGAAAAACCAGTTAATTTACCAAACAGAATATGTAGACTTTAATCCCCCCTAATTCTTATTTTTTATTAATTTGTTTTTATTCCTGCAAAACATGGTAGGAATATGTTATTCTGACTAGGAAGGGAGGTAATGACAGAGCTGGTAAAAAAATTCCTAACACATTCAGTGCAATATACATAAACCAAAAATATTCATTTATCTGTCTAGAACATCCTCTGAACTGTAACTGGGTTGAAAAATACAGTGACTGTAACAAAGAGGAGGGAATTGTAAAAATCAAAAAAGTACTAATAATGTATATTTATTCTAAGTTCTGTCACTGAATGTGGAAATTTGGTTTGGAGGCTTCCAGATTTCAGACTCCTTTCTATGCAAACACTGTTTTGGGTCCTGCTACTCCTTACCTTGATCTGTAAGTGGAATGATAGACTGAACGGCTGAACTGAGACACTGGCACCAGGGCAGCCCTGGCAGCGAAGAACACTCGGACATGCAAGTTTAATGTGAAGGGTGTGCAGCACCTCAGCCTCTGATGTTAGAATACATTAATGAACCCTAAGTCACCTTGACAGTTTTTACATTCCCAAGTCACTGAAGACGCAATTTACAAAGTATTGGATGTATGGTTACAGCTTTCTATGCGTGTTCATGTGCCTCCATCTCTGGGCATGCCTGCCAAAGCAGCTAACGCTCAAGCATACACTGCCAAATTCTCAAAACACCTGGTGTATTGCTATCCACAGAACTTCACCTGCTTTGTGCACCTGAATTATAGAGGCTGTATGCTTCACTAATGCCAGATGCTTTTTAAAAACACATACATATGCCCAAAGTTAACAAGATTTGCACCTGAATGAAATCTTCAATCCACTTTTTGCTTATATATCAGCTATTCTAAGGTCAAACAAAACCAAACAAGCTAGGTAACAACTTTCTGTTCAGCGTAATTCAAGTAACTGGCCCATGCATAAAATGATAGAAATTTCCACTGCAGCATAAATACTAAGAGAATAAGAGTCCCTTCTTCTAGACAATTCTGTAGTCCATCCAGAGAGCAGTTGAGCACTGAAACAGCCTTCCCAGGGAAGTGGTCACAACATGAAACCTATCTGAGTTGAATAAGTGTTTGGCCAATGCTCTCAGGCACATGGTGTGATCCTTGGGGTGTCCTGCACAGGGCCAGGAGTTGAACTTGGTGATCCTGATGGGTCCCTTCCAACTCAACATGTTCTATGATCCTGTAAGTCACACTGACTTGTTATTATTATGTTTTTATATATTTGTTAAGCGCGTAGCTACTGCGGGATGCAGTATTCATTTTGCATACTTTTTGAGTGAAGAAAGGAGATCCTGAGAACAGAAAACACTGCTGCTGACTGAATAACCATTTTTGTTCTAGTATTTCATTACCCTATTAGATTAATCCGAGCAGCTAAGGATTGAGTAATTCTGAAAATGCATGTTGAGATTCCACTGCAGAGTGGATTTTGGATCATATTGCAGAAAATAATAAAGTATAACCATTGTTGGGTTTGTTTTGGTCTTGGTAGGGAGCTTTTCTGTAGCTGAAGTTGAAAACATGCTTCCACCAACCCTTTCATATGAAAGTATAAATTACCCTTTCACAGTAGAGAATTTAAAAGCACGTTTCTCTAAAAGCACCCTGGGTAGCTCTAAACAAGGTCACATTAAAGTTACATTGTTTCTATTTGAAATGTAACTATGCAGTTTCTTCTTCTAAGTGGCTAAACCTAAGCTCAAACGGCAAGGGACAAAAATCGTCTGCCAAATCCTGTGCCAACCAATATTTTGGTTTAATGTTTTCCCTTTCTACATAATGCAGGACAGTCACAGAATTCCACAAAACCTCTCCCAGTGTTATTTATCTGTACTGCAGTACTGCTTAGAGACTTCATCTGCAATTCTCCATGCAGTGCCTTAACCGTAAGATCCTCCTTCCACTTAAATGTGACACAGTGCCTATTATCGGCTAGAACTAGTACCCTAATGTTATGAGCTTGTTACAACAGTCAGATAGTATTTTTAGTACATCATCTTAATTTGCCAGTTATCCCACCTTTTATACCTGTTTAAGGAACAGACCCAGTACAAAATATCAGTGAAATACACCAAACAGTATTTTCACAACAGTCTATCAGGGTCTAAGTATGTATTGTCATATTTATTCCAGAAAAATGACTGAATAATGACACTGCAAGTGGGGCATCAGCTGTTAATTGGGTCATACTACCTACAGAATTTTTTTCCACAAAATAGGAATTCCAAAATGTGTTTCTGAATGAAAAGAAAGCCACATTTTTTGTCATGGAAAGTAGATATACCACTATGCTTACACGAACTCCTATTTTGTCCAATAGGGTTCTATACAGCCATTACTTCATAAGCAGACTCAATTTGTAGAAATTTGGGAGAAAAGACAATGTCTTCATGTGATCACCAAAGGCAGTAAACTCTTCCTGTGAGCTTTTATGTATGGCTTGTGAAATGTGTGGTGACTTGCAAAACAGAAGACTTTATTTTCACGCTTTAAGTTCACTTGATGGCTCCAACAAATCTAAACTCCAGACGTGGGAGATGGATTATAAGGAACCTATTTTGTGGGAAAGAAAGCTGAGGAAGTTCCAAGAAACCTTTTAGAAGAACTGGATATAAACCTGAGATACCTACAAGCCTCTGTGGGTTGTCTCTTCCAAGATGTTGTCAAGTCACCTCCAATAATACAGGGTAACTTTCTAATTTGACAGGTTTTTGAAACCTTTCTGTCTCAGGTAAAATTCAGTATCAATGTGTGAAAACACCTCTCACCATAATGTTTTAGGTTATTTTCTGCAGCCCACCTTGGTACATTTATCAACCAAACAAACTAAATGGAGCACTGAAAACATTACTCTCAAACAAATACAAAATGCAATTGATGAAGTTATTACCCCAAAAAGTAGGAACTTTTGGAATCACCATTTTACCTAGCCATAATATTTCTACTGCTGTAACACAGCTGCCCCAGAAGGTCTTTTGCACTTGGACCACTGTAGGCATGCTGAAAAAGCATCTATCTGCAAGTGTTGGTAATTTGTACTGATCAGTTAAATACACACTTTTCAATTATCTAGGCTAGATAAACAGCCCTGAAATGGACCAGATGAGAGAAGTATAATAGCCTGAAATCTTGGGATGCCAGTTATAACTTGGCAATACGTACGAGCTGGGAATCAATGCCAGAACCTGTCTAGAAGTCCACCGCCTACCACAGGCTCCATGCTTGTAGCAGCAATTTTTTAGAGTGCAAGGTTTTTGCCCTTCTGTGCTTCCTAGTCTTTGGTTTACACCCTTATTCAGTGACATATCAGGGTTGTTGGATTTTACTTTGCTGGACTTTACCATTGCATCATTACCTACCCAGAAAAAGGAAAGTCTACTGATGAGTAACAATCCACTGCTTTCTCACTATCATGGATGAAGCAGATTTTTCTCTCCCACTGGTTTGTATAGAGCAAAAGAACCCATTTTTCACTACAGCAGCAGCAGAAAAAAGTTATAATGATGAGGAAAGAGATCTTTACTGTGGAAATGATGACTGTGATTCAGACACTAATTTCTCCCCTTTCTGAAGAAAACGAATAAAAGTTAATAAAAGGATCCTGAGTCAATGAGAAATATTGGAATGCTTTCATACTGCTGAGACACTACATTCAGATCCAACTGCAGGTATTCCTATTGATTTTACTATTCCATTTTTAGTGTTGATATTTTGGTTAATAGACGTTCTCCCTTCAAGGGTAAGGCAAGAGGTTTCATTGTAACATTGAGAGTGAGAGTAATACCCAAATGATTTTTGTTTGCATGTGAAGGCTCTAATTGGAATTTTCATAATCTGGAACTTCCACGAATGAAGCCTCTATCTCCAAGACTTTATAACTGCTGTTTGAGTGAGTTGTATGCCTCTAGTTATTTCCAGTGGGCTACAGAGTCTTTTCACCTACAAGTCATCGGTAGATTCTAAGCTAGGAAGGAATTAAGTCAGCTAAGAAAGAATTTTTTTTCTATATAAGTAACATTGACTGCCTTCTAGTTGAGATTAATTTAGATCAGTCTCCATCCCAGTCCCCAGTACTTGCTGCTCCTCTATACTGTGTAGCCTTTGCAGAATGGAGATTGCTTACCTATCTGTTGGGCCTAATTCAACTCAGATGGGATTTTCGACAGACCCCGAAACGACAGTTCCCACAGAAAACACTGAGTTACCATGTATTCAAGTTTCCTTTATCAACATACTCAGACGCCTAGCATTCAGAGTTCCTTGAATAAAAGCCATTGTTCACAGCCAGTCTGACTGCCCAGGAGAGAGTGTAAGGTAATCTGTACAGCACAGAGGTAGCAGAGTATGAGACTCACTGCATCGGAACTGCAGGGTGCCTATGCACCTATTTCTGTCTGGGAAATCTTAGACTTGGTTTAGAGGTATTTGTGAAAAATTATCATGCTATTGTCAGCCAGGAACAGTGAGAAGACAAATCTTAAATTCCATATCAAAGGTAATTTGCTTAACAACAACAATAAAAAACCCGATCTGCTTCAGGATTTTTGAGAACTGCAGGTTGCTAGCACTGGCTTCGAAAAGGACCAGCATGTAGATCACAGGAACAGAAACGGGGCTGGTCAGCACTTTGTCTATTTGCTACTGCACGGGACATCCACAGGAGACAACAAACATTTACAGGACTACCTGCAAATCTGCTTTCCTGTTGCTTGCAGCACAGCCAGCATCTCAACATTGAGTTTCACTGGGTGCCAGATGTTTCAGGCTAGATGGGGCAGAGGCAGCTTTACAACTTCCATCATGTAATATTTAAAGCCTGATTAGGTGTTTCTCATTTAATCACATATATTATTAATTTCAAAGAAATTACTGTTTCTCCTTGTGCCTTTAAACAGCCAGTGAATAGAAGTTGGGTCGCTAAGGCAGAATTATAGCCAAGTATTCCAGTTTAGCTGACTGCATTCTGATTACTTAATAACACCCAAGTATGTGCAGAATTTGTCCTTGTTGTGAGCCACACAGAGTGTTGCGATACTGAAAAAATCCTCAAAAAAGGCTGCGCTGCACTGGATTAAGTGCTTTCCTCAGCGTGGTTTATATTCCAGGCGGTTAAAGAAGTCCTCAGCGAAGAAAAACCGCATGAGTTCTCGCTGTACCGCTTCACAGCGCTGCAGAGCAAGTCAGAAATGACTGCCCAAAGCCTGCTCCGAGGAGGGTCATTTGCCATTCCGGCTGCGATTCGGCTGCCCCGCAGGACCGCTGGTGAGACCCGGCGAGACTCAGCCCCGGAAAGGCTGCTACACCGCGCCCGAAAACTCATCGGGACACAAGGCTGCGGGAACGCACAGACGTTCCGCACCGGCTGGCGGCTCCGGGGGCTGCGTGTGCAGCGGGCGGGAGGCCGCGGCTTCGCCCGGCAGGTGCCCACGGGCGCACGGCCAGGCCTCGGGCCTCACTTCGGGGAGCGCCCGAGCTCCCCGCGGCCCCGCGCTCTCGCTATCCCTCTTCCCTCTCCGTCTCCATCTCCCTCCCTCTCTCTCTCCCCGGGGCCGGCCCCGCCCCAGCGAGCCCCGGGCAGGTGCGCCCGGAGGCGCA
>VZRS01003565.1:280292-340521 GCA_013398055.1 Ifrita kowaldi
CCGAGCTGGGGCGGCTTCGGCTGCCCCTGGCACCATGGCCGCCTCGGCGGGGACGGTGGCCGGGGCAGCGGGGCGGCGGCAGCCCCGTCCCGCGGGGATGTCCCCGGTGGTACCGGTTATAGCCCAGCGCGATCGTTCTGTAAATAACAACAGTGAGGTTGTGACAGATGCGCCAAATTACCGTCCCCGGAAAGGCAAGGCGAGGCGGTAGAAGCCACCGGAGGAAAATGCCGTATTATGTGCTAAATTTAGTGTCTGTGCGGCGTACCAAAAAGCCAGCCGTCACATTAGTTAGTGATTGCATTCGCGTAGTATTGCATTCTTAGGAAGCGGCGTAGGTTTTTTTTTTTTTTTTTTTTTTTTTTTTTTTTTTTTTACAAGGAAAACGTCAAACTCCTGACTTCAGTTATCTTTAAAATTATCATGGCAAGGTCAGCATGCAGGGGTCTTGGCATTCACCTTAGCACAGAATTTACGTGTCTGAGAGTGTTTCAGAAGCACCTTTGGTTTCATGTGAAAGTAATTATTTTTTATTTAGTTACGAGACCTATAATGCATGGCCAAAATATTGACATGTAATTGTGTTTTTACGTTTACCATTCCCTAACACTGCTTTCAAAACATCAGTACCGTAAGTAATTCTACTTTACATTTATTTACAGTACTGGCATAAAGGATGTTTCCACTGTGAAGTTTGCAAAATGGCTCTGAACATGAATAACTACAAAGGATATGAAAAGAAACCTTATTGCAATGCGTAAGTATTGTAAATGTCAAGTCTTGCAGAAATGCACATGAAAAGAAAACCTGGCTGTGGATATTGTCAAATAGGTATTGTCGTGCTGTAAAAACTTAATCTAGAGAGAGTAGTGTGCTCTAGAGCAGTTCAGCATCTTTTCAGATGGCGTATTCTACTTGCATTGGTGTGATATAAGATGCAAATATGTGATTATGATGTGTTTAGGCATTGTTTTCATATCAGATCTGAGGATACAGGTCTTTTCGTCCCAGAAAGTGTTGGATCTAGTGCTGACTCCTGCTACATTCATTATTGGCATGCTGGATTACAGTTGGCCATTATGCAGCTCTCTATTCAGGGTTATGGACCTGATCAGCATTTTGTAATAAGAAAACAAAGTGCTTCTCGGTTGTGTAGTTTACCAGCGACAGTATTCTGTTAGAAATCATGACAGCCTGTTTTTAAAACTGTTTTTCACATGTCTCAGACTTCTAAGCTAGATATTTACAAAAGCCTTGCTTCTACTGCTTCATGCTATTTTGCTATTCTCTTAGATTTTGATTAAGGAAGTGGATTAATTTTGGTTTGATTACACTCTAGTATACTCTTGTTGTATTCGGCTTTTAGATTTTGCCGTGTGGATTTTGAATAGTGCTTTGATATTTGGCTTTTAAGTGCTGCAGAAGAGCATTTGATATATGCAGAAAAAAGTTGCTTATTGTTCTTTGTACCATGCTTCTAAAATTTGCTAATTGCATTTCAGTGTGTTTTAATCTTTAGAAACCAGTCTAATATGCTTTTTTAGAAGAACAGCTCTTAAGATTTTGGAATCAAATGTGATCTTATATGTTACTTGTATATGGTTATTGTTTTCACCCTTACCTACTTAAAACATGTTTTAAGAGACAGTCTTGAAGCTACAGGCATGTCTTAATTTTTCTTCAGAAATACTCTCCTATACTCATCTTAAAATATTTGTTTGCTGTTGAGATAGACAGTCTATGGCTGGCCATAAAGAAAAGTCCAACAGCATATGGTCATTTCTTTCAGGCTACAATTGAATCCAGTCAGTGTCTAAAATGCAAGTTTTGTTATAAATCTGCTGTTCTGCTGAAACTTGAAACACCTGTTTCAGTGTGCACAGTTGTACTTAGATTGCTTTAGGAGCATATGGAGTTACATATGTAAGTTCCTAGCTTTCCTCAAAGTGCTCCACACAGTGTACGAGAGTGACATTAGACCTCTTGTAACAAAGTGTGGTCTGTTGCCAGTGTCACGTGCTGTAGAGAGCTGTGTAGGAGGGGAGAGTCGTGCTCCAACAGGTGGAATGCTATAAGCTGAGACTAACCTCGAGTATTGGCCCTGGATGGGATTCTGCATGGGGTACTATTTGAGTTAAAGTACAGGCTTCCATCCTTTACAGTAATTAAAACTCTCATAGGTGCCTTTTACCTATATTTTTGTGGGTAAATTTCAGTGATGATACTTTGGTTGCTTGATCTTTCTCACGTAAACAGATACTTACTTCTACTTAATAAGATTGTTTGTTTATAAAATCTCCTCCATGCTAATACTTCGGGGTTTCCAAGCTGTGTGTATTTAGCTTCTGTTGCAGGAGAATTTTTCATACATGCAGTTATGGCTTGTGGTGTGTCCTTCTGTTGATGGATGAGGGGGAGTAAGGATGATGGATGGATCTGTTATGTACCATTCAGGTGCTATTCTTCTTGGCAGTTGCTTTAATGAGCTTTGTGAGAGTGAGCCTTGAAAAAATAATCTCTGCCTTTGAAATGTCTCTCAAACCTAGTGTATGAAATGGGAAGCAGTAATGTAAAACTGTTAAAGAATTGAGTTTTTTTTCCATTAAAGAAGAGACATGTAAAAATGTAATGTGTAATATCAACAATGTGCATTTTATTCTTAACTTTTAGTAAACTGAAGTTTGGTGGGGTTTTGTGCCCCACTTTTTTAAAAGGGAAACCTTAATCATAAAATGTAAATAATTTCAAGTGTTCTGTGGAACCACGACGGGAAGACTAAAGTGTGCTTTGTGGTTTCAACAAACTTCAGTATTCTTCAAAGGACCACTAAGATGTTTTTGCAAAACTGTGTTTTGAAAATAAATTTGGTTTAAATTTTGACAGAGAATTCTTGCACCTCAAAAGTTACTAATTTACAAGGCAGACACCATTACAGTATTTCAGATTATGATGTGAGTTATTCTGTTTTCATTAGTAAGATGCAAATCCATTTTTATGTTAAATGCTGCGTGATCAAAAAATCTGTGAAGAAAAGATTGTAAATTTACTCATACAAACACCTACAAACACTTGACAAAGAGCAATTACTGCTAAACTGTTTATTGAGGCCATCCATTTTTAAGAGTGCAATTTCTAGATAAAGGTGAAGAAGTGCACTGATTTGAATGAGAGAGGAATACCATGAAGTTGTTCAATGGGTTTGGAAGCCATAGTTAGTTTTTCATAAGAACAAGTTGGAAAGCATGTATCTTTAATAATATCTGCATGTGCTTTGATAATTCACAGGTCAGATAAGTTTATTGAATATATTTTGACCTTCAGTCTTAAAATAGTCCACTCTTTTGTTTCTTCAGGGGCTGAAATGAATGAATTTTGTTACTTTACTGGTAAAGATGAGAATTTATTTATTTGTAAAACATAATTGTTTTTCTGTTCATCTAACAAAAGGATGCTCATCTGTGATTGTTCAAACTATATTTTTGGTGGAGAAGAGTCAGGTCAGACATATTAGCAGGAACTAGTAAACCAAGAAGGAATATATTGCAAAGTACTTTAATTCTGCGGCTATTAGAAAAGGGCAGAAATATTTGTAAATGCAGCATCCTGCTTTTTTTAAAGGCAAGTTTTTTGTTGGACATCTTGCCACATTTTCTTCTAAATGATTGTATACCTTCCTTGTGATAAAGAGATACAGATACCAAAAGCAATGACTGGGCTACTGACACAGCTTTTGTAAGTTGCAGATCTGTGTAAGATTTTACAACAAGGTTAAAAGGAAAACTTTGTCTCCGTGAGTATGTGTATGGTATGGCTTTGAAAAGACGCATGTTTTTATCACAGAGTTTCCACGATATGTCTCCTTTAAACCTTTCAGTTCTCTTACTTGTAGAGAAAAGCATGTACAACTTTGTTCTCTCCCCCCTCTGGTTTTTTTTTTTATTGTTTACATAATTTGTCAACTGTTTGAGTCAGGATAGTTACTTCTGCTTGTTTTTGTAGTGCTTTTATCTCAGCTGGGACCTCTGAGTAGTGCAGTGCTGTAATACCTTACAGTATTGTGTTTCTCACTTTACTTGCATTCACGTTTCATCTGAAAGGCCTCATGCACAACATCTTGTGGCTTGTAGATGCACAGCATGTGGACACTGCTGGCTTTGCCTTAACGACTTCAGCCTTGCCTTTTATTTGCAGTCTGATTTAGATATGCCAAGTTGCTGGATTGCTACCTGATTTGGGAAATAATGTTGATGAAATGAAGGGCTCAGACTTGTAGTGCAATTTTGCAGCTCAGCCAGGTGCTATGCATTTCCTGAAGCAGATAAATGAGCCATTCTTTGTTTCTCTGAATGTGCGTGAAAGTAGTAAAAGAAATGTTAATACAATTAAAATATCTTTGGTAATCTGATTTATCAAATCACAGTGGCTTAATGCAGATCTGAACTCCTGTTCCACCACAATTACCTGCAGATAGAGATTATTAAATACTTGTTTAATATATATGGAAATGTCAAGAAGAAAAGTTGATGTTATTGTCATTTGCAAACTCAGAGCTGACCCTTTCCAGCTGCAAAGAACCAAGATGATGCAAGGAAAAGATTGGCATTTTGGCAACTAACCATTTGTGTTCTCAAGCTTGTTAAGTGATTGAATCATGTAGGATGATTATATGGTAACTTATTCTTACGGATGTTCATATAAATTCTTCTTTTGACAGATTCACTAGACAAAAACACAAGACTACTTTTTATGCAAAATGTGGAAGCTGAAATGCATATTTTTGGAATATGCTCTCTGCATTAGCTTTACCTGCTGATGCAAACAGACTTCCTGCATGTGTGAACACATCCAAGAGAGATGGACTTTTTAATTTCTGCAAACCTAGTAGCTTCAGACCTCTTGCCAAAACAACCTCACTATTGCAATAAATTCTTCTGAAATACTTAGTATCTAAAATGTTGCTAATTGCCTGCACACAGGGTAGTTTCATTCAAGTTTTTATTTATGACAGCCACCATATGGAATGATTACATAACTTAAATTTTAAATCTACTGTCATCAGTCTTAGTGTGGTTTATTGACATGAAGAAAAACATCATCACTTCATTTATTTTTTTTTCTAGATTTAATTTCTTTGTAAATTGTGCCAGGAGGAAATAGATGTGCAAATACATTTGAAATATTGTGATGTTCTTAGAAGTACTACAGCTTCAATGTGCAAGTGCAGTCAAACCCTACATTTTAGGGTACTTTAGGGGAGGGGTAAAAAACATGCAAGTAATTTTATATCAGCTTGGAAATGATAAGAACATGGTACAAATTTCTGGAGAGTCTGGAAAGTGGAAACAGTTGCTTTTAATCTGTGGATGAATGTGGCCATTAAGTGGAATCCATTGTCTTGAAAGGCAAACTTATATATAGAAGTTTGGTTTCAGCTGTGAAACATGAGAGTTTTTTCTTTTTTTTAGCAGTGAGAACATTTCTGACTAGGAGTGCGATGATATTATTCTTGCTAAAAATAGCTAGCATTATCTTAGTTTTCAGTATTGATTTCAGCAGGTGGTTATTTCTTAATTTAAATATGTCAGGAAGAAAGAAAATTATGTAAGAAGCAGTGAGAATAATTCTGAAAACTGATGGGGTGGCTTCTAAGAGTTGCAGTAAAGAGTGCACAGAATAAACAGGCTTTTAAAATTCTTCAACTGGAAAGGGAACAATCCAGAAACTCACTTGCAAACCTTCCTAGAAAGCAAGGATCTGCACTTTATCACTTTATTAGCTTTGTGTATTGAAGATTTTCCTGTTAAAATGTAATATTAAATAGGTTATGGAATAATAGAATCACTAAAAAGACAGCTGGTAAGGGTCTCAACTTGGAGCCAATTGTCCACACCTATATCTTTATAGTCCATTACTTCTTGCTCAGCATTGCGTGAGTATGAACTCCAGTATTTGAAAGCATTAGTCTCTCTGCAGCAATCTTTTCTTTAAACAAAACAGCTCTAACTCTATGCTTATCCTTATGAATTGTATTTTATGATAATTCTTGTTACTCTACTTTCAATTGTTTCCAAAGTGTATATATCTCATTTCAGTGCCCAGTAACATTACCAGAGATGGTAGAACAACAAGAGTATTCATACATAATTTTTCTCCTAAATCCCAGTACAGTCTTTGCCTTTTATTTTTTTCTGTTGTAAAACCCAAACTATTGTTAAGTTGCATTTGGATTCTTGCGGGCTATGTTTCTATGCAGAATTGCAACCTCAGCAGTTGTTATTATCCATTATCTGAGCAGTTAATTGTTCTTGGCTAAGCGCAGAATCTTCCACTTGGTTCTCATTGAACTAAATCTCCCTTTTTTCCCCAGGCTGCTTCTCCAATTTGTCAAATTCATTTTATATTCTAATTTTGTTCTCTAACGTGCTTACAGCCCCCTCCTATCAACCTGTCAACCCTCCCACCAGAAAGCCTGTAAGCACACTGCAAATTTAATAAGTATAATCTTCATTTCATCGCCCAGGTTGCTACCTGAAGGCCTGGATTGGGAGCAGTATGTACCACTGTGGTGTGATGCAGCCTTCCCTTCTGTAGTGAGCAGTGATGAATAAGAGAAGTACTTTGTCTTCTCTACCTATTTATGGAGTGCTAGATCAAGCATTGAGTTCTGTGTGAGAGAAAGTAAAATTGTGAAATACCGTAATCGTGGATATTTATGCAGACTCTGCTTAAATATAAGGGACAACTATAGTAAGAAGGAACATACATTCCTGCTGCTTGGTTCTGTGTTACCTTATTTGGTTAATCCAGTGTTCAGTCCAAATTACTATTGGTGGTATCCAATAATGTAAAGTAAAGCTGAGCCTATTTGCTAGAAAAATTGAAGTAGCTTCTTAGGCAAAATATATTTGAGTTTCTGAAAGGTGTTTGATGCATATCTTTAAACTGTTCCAAGAAGGCACATAAGAACACTTTGTCAGAGTTGCTGAATAACGTGCATGAGGCAGATGGTGGTTAGTTGCAAAGGAATTACTAAAGAATAATCATCACTGACACTCAGATCTTGGGAAGAGTTGGGCTATTTTTTATTGCTGTGACTGTGTCTGATTAATGGGATACAAACCCATTTCTTGGGTTCTGTTTCAACATGTTTAATTTGCCATGTCCTGCCATTTGGTCAAGATCTGCTTATATTAAATGCATGGTGGGCGTGCAGGGAGAGGACTCTGTGAGCTCCAGCAGGTCCCTTGGTTTTCATCGTGGCAAGCTGGGGAGAACACCATGGTGTCCTCCTTAAAAGCTTAGTGCAGCCAGCCTGCTTCCCTGCTGGTCCAAGTGGAGTAGAAAAACGACCCCAAGGGAGATGAGTTGTTACCTTTTTCTCTCAGAGCAGGTGATTTCTCAGATTTCATTGAGGCAGTTCTGTCATGTCTAGTTCCTGATGTGAGTACAGGGTCTGTGTTTCGAATTCATGTTTTAATATTTTACCTGTAGGTAAAATATTGTTGTTGCCCCTGTTGCTCCAAAGGGACAATTACAATTTAGTATTACTTAGGGTGTTGCTGGGACAAGTAAATAGAAAATATGCAAATGAATATCATACATTTAATTTTATTTAATTTTATTTCGTTGAAGACTGCACTAAACATAGACATCTTTCCTGTTTGGAATCCTGACCTGTTGCCAGTTGATGTCTTGGCTCAAGTAAAAGTGTGTTTTCAATACATATAATCATTGGTCATTGTGGATAGCAGATAATTCTTTCAAGGAAGAACACATGCATATCCTCAGCAGCTTTAGTCATAGAATATACTAAGCACATATTCTCAGGGGACTGTGATTACTGAGACGGTTTCAGTAAGTGGGATTTTCTTTGCTTGCTAGTGTTTTAGCCACTCTTGATGCTTAAGATAATTCAGTTTTCTTACTGTTGCTTTTTGTACTCAGTCCTAAAGATTGATGAAGTTAATTTCATTATATTTCCTAAAATATTAAGGCAACAGAACAAGAACCACAGATGAAATTTATGAAATTTTGTGATTCCACACATAGCTTGAGCTTTGGAACCAGTTGTAGCAAGCCTGTGATTAGTCTTGATGGTGTGGTTTGATAACAGCTTTGTGATTTAACTCTTTCAGGTTTTAAATGTTCTAAACTGTAGAAATTCCCATCATATCTGCCAAAGAACTTAAGAAAAGTATTTTCACCTGGCAGAATTTGAGGTTCTGTGCAGCTCTGCTAATGTTGCTGTTGGTAGCAGATAAACCTGCTGTCCTGAAATGCTCTCTATACTTTATGAAGCTTGAAGAAAAATAAGTGTATGCTGCAATCTTTCATGCAATTTTGAATTTTTAGAGTTGATGATGCCAATTGAGAAGGACAACATCGTGTCAGTCAGCTCAGTGTCAAGAAGCAAGTTTTGCTGTTTACATACAACATCAGTGAAAGATTACTGTAATTATCTAGACAATACACAAACTCAGCTGAGTGGTCAATTACTTTTATTTTATTTTAATATTTTTGAATATTGTGATGTGCTTATAGAAACTTGCTAAATTTAGCGATTGTAGAAGTTACACTGAGGGCAGTGTTTGGCTGTGTGATGTTAAGTTCCTTGAAAAGGAGACAGTAGGCAGGACTCTCAAAGGAAAATTTGCCCTAAGAAGAGGTGGGCAAAGTATTTGTTGAATAACTGGTCTGTCTCAAAATAAATGACACTAGCCAGTTCATGCTGCCTCTAGTTATGTCACCTCACATTGCAGCTTTTTGAAAAATAAAAACCCTGCGGTTGATTCTGCTTGATTTGCAGATCAATTAATTTCTTCTCTCTCTGCCTCCCTCTGTCTTCTGATGTTGGAGTAGATGCTACATCAGAGTTGGCCAAGCTATTTTCCCTTGCTTTCTCTTCACTTTGCCTCTGTAATTTTCATTTGTGCTAGGGGGGAAGTCTGGATGATAAGTAGTGCAGAATTTTTAGTCTCTCAGATTTCCTCCTCCCCATCTCTCCTGTTTTCCTTCTCCAAAAACTCGTGTTCTTGGTTGTGCTGCAGTTGTGTGGTGGTAGCTGATCCCATCACATCTTAGTATGAAGAGGGCACAAAAATGTGCCATCAGTGTCACACTTGTGAGAAGACTACAGCACCTTAGTTTTAAAAATGAAAAACTAATTGTAATTTGGCCAGTTGTCATTTAAGCATATATTGCAAAGGCTTTTCTGGGAAGTGCATAGTTACTCTTTAAAGAGGATTTCTAAAAATGTAGAACTATATGGATACTGGACCCATTTCTGTCCTTGCTTCACAATTTCAAAAATTCACACTATGTTTTTTCCCGTCTTAGGAGAACAAATGTGTGGAGGTAGTCCATCATGTTCTTCCTCTCTAAATAGCAGCATTTTTCACACAGGTGTATTGGTGTAATGCCAATTTCACAGATTTAAAAATAAAATCGTGCTGCATTTTAATTCAGTTATACCTCAGGTATTTTTTTTTAACTTGGCAAACTAAGTGGTAATAGCTGTTTTTGTTTTCAGTTTTCCTCTGGAAGAATTCAGTACTTGTAATGCAATTCCTTTTGACATGAGAAAACTGTAAATAGAAATACTTAGGGAAAAAATTAAAAGAAAAAAGGTGCTGATTTCAGACTTAATTAAAATGCTAAGTTTGCGGAGAGGAAAAGTGGCAAGAGGAAATAAATTGACTAAATAAAAAAGCATGGACTATTTTTGCTGAACAGTGTAGAGTGGCATACATTCAGCACAGCAAGGTGTTATGCTGCATAGTATTGGTTGTGTGTATCTGCAAATGCAAGAGGGAGGACGTTTCTGACTGGATTTGCTCAGTCATATAAGAAGAAAAGGGACCAATATGAGGATTTCTAGCAGCAGAAGTGCTCAATAAGTTGCTGATCAGGAGATGATTAACACTGTTAGAACTGGCAGCATGCTTGGTGTGTTGCTGCTGTAGGGGAGGTTCCAGTACGTGTTTTAAAGAAGCTGCCTGGAAATATATATGTTGAAAACCAAAGCTTCTTAGAGGGCTTGGAGTTATAATTATGCTGTAACACAGGAAGGTCTGAGAGTTATGTCTTGAAGTAGTTGGTAGGAATTTGTCAGGCTACCAGAAAACAGAGATGAAGCTTATTAGAACAGTTGTTAGCATTACTTGTTCATTACTGGTCATTAGCACAAAATTGTTAGGAGTAATGGAGAAAGGTAAAAGCAGTCTGGAAGAAAAAATGTATATCAGAATGTATATTTAGAAGAATAATATTATCTGAAATATGACACCTCTAGTAAGTTTCCCAGATTTTAACTCGTGTAATAGTGATGAAGTGTGCTTAAATAAGGGAAAGAGTATGCATGCAGAGAAAGCAAGGATAGATAGGAAAGAGAAATAATTTATAAAAATGTTAGTTGAACTTTTGAGTTTAGCAATGGCAAACTATTTCTGAGATGGTTGCACTTTTGAGTCTTTGATTAGGAATGGGCTGCTATCATCACAAATCATGTCATGAGCTTTTGGATTATTTTGATCTGAAGATCAAAACTGACATTAAACAGACATTTCCAGATACCTCACTCTTCATACTGCTTTGTTGCTTCTGTTATAGTTGTGTCAGAAATTGTGGAAATCCATATTAACAAGAATGGAAGGATGAAAAGGAAGACCAAGTAGATGAGCTTGGATTGAGTTAATAGTCAGTCTACTCCATGCTGTGCTTCACCACACAGTCAGGTTTCAGTTCTTGCAGAATATTTGCTCAGTCTGGATTCTTTTAATTCTATCTTTATTTTAATGATAAATGACTATTCAGAATAGGAGACACTGTTATATGAAATGTGACTCTGTTTATTGCCACTTCAGGTACCAAAGACTTCATCCTGCTTTGAGGAACATGCAGTGAAGTGATTGTTATGAAGTTAGGAATTCATGAGAAAGATCATGACAATTGGAAAAAATATAGTTTCTCAGTTTTATGCCCCCTGAAAAATATTTCTGTCTACTGAGCTAGGCTACCAAATAGCGCCCCTAGAAACATGAGGGGAAACTATGAAGTGCAGTGAGAGTCATGTGAAAATGAAAACAGCGTGTGATTAGTTTTTTTGATAGTCTAATTCAAGCAAGGGTAGATTGCAAACATTCTTTTTTTTTTCCATTGAGATGAAGATGGGTATTGTGAGCACTCATAATTTACATTGGTGCTGTTAACCAATGCTGTTTCAAAAGGCTGTTTTGCATTTATCAATTATGAGCAACTTAGCATAGCCAAAGATTTATCTTTGGAATTTGTCTTGAAATGTAAGAGGTCATTTGGTTCTATAGGCTACCAAGCTGCTTCAGTACCTATGGGCATTTTTGTAAAACTTGAAAAACTTAGCCCTATTTATAAATAATTGTTTTCTCCACTAGTGACTTCAGGAAGTTCAGAAAGACGTTCTGAAGTCTGAATACAAGCTGGTCAAGCTGTGTATTTATTCCTGTGTTAAAGATCTTTCAGGATGACTCTTGTCTTTGTGGAGCGGAGACTCGAAAGAGCAGCATTCAATTTCTTATACTGATTAAATGCTTAACTTTCATGACCGTGCTACTGCTGCTGTTTCAAGCCTCATTTGGGTCAGCAGCAGGAGTCTCACTGCCCAAAAGGCAATGGCAGATTATGTCTCTTATGCAGAATAATACTGTGCATACAATATATTAACAAAAGAAAAATTTAAGCTTTTTAGGCTGGGTATGGATGAGAAGGAGATTGTAATGTGCTTTTAGAAGTTGAAGGAAACAGGGTAAAAATGATTATATTTCTCTAATTACTTATTTCACCCTGAGGAAAAGGGCAGCTCCCCATTTTTCATAGCCTTCTCCATCCTGTCACTTCTGTTCTGAAGAGACATAGGCTCTGAAAGAATTAGTTTGGTGAGCAAACAGGCCCTTTTGTTTTCTTCTGCCATTTTTCTTTATGCATTGGCAAAGCCACCTGCCTGCTTGGAGTCAGATCTCTCCAGCAGGTTTCTCATCTCCAGTGCAGGCCTCACGTGTGTGAGTAATTCAGCATCTGATGTGCTGTGACCACTGCCCCTGGTGTGGGACAGGTGTCTCCCTTGTTGCACTGTTTGTGTACATGTTGGGTATGCTGTGTAAATGCTTAAGGGTCTCTTTGACGTGGATCTTCAGAAAGGCTGCCACCAAGGCAGTACTTCGCAACTGGGATAGCAGACAGCTAATACATACAGTTAATAGTAAGAGTCCACACCAAAGAAATTGGAACTGGACCTTCAGGAACAGATTTGTAACAGATCTTTAAAGCTGATGGTCTAGTAGATGAATGTTTCATAGTAATAATTATTACTAATTAATTTTATGCCTGTTAGATTTTTTTTCCAATGGAACAATTTCTTACTGGGAGATGTTTTGCATGAATTTGCCAGTTTCAACAATTTTTTTCCCCCTGTAAGAATCTATATTTTATCTGTGTTGGTTTTATAGTAGCAGAATGCTTTCAGGGGCAAAGTATTTAGTTTTGTCAGTTAAGCTTATTTTGCTTACATGTATTTTGCTAAAACAACTATTATGTAATTAATACAGACAATATTTTAATGTTTTCATATATATTAATTTTATTATATTTGTATTTTACGTTTGGTGTTATGATGACAATTTACAAATAAGAACCTATGAATGTGGAAACAGATAAAATACATTATTTTCAAGAGCATGGAGTTGTAATATAGCTGGGGTTCTCCCCTATAGTTTGTGAAGAATAGTAATTTCAGAGAGAAAATGTTCTTTTTGGGGAAAAGTTTGATCACAGTTCTTCTCAAAAAAACCAAGTTGTTTCTCAATCACACATAATATTAAAAATGGTGTGCGTATTCATGCAACTGGATGTGAGAAACTCTGCTGCTTCCTGAGGTGTGGGAGAAAGATAAGAAGCTTGTAGTAGTGATGGCCTTGTGGAGCCCTTTAACACACAGAGTTTATAGTTGTAGTCTCCATCTTTAATTTTCTTCTTCTTAGGCATATGTTTTTAAAATTTTATTAGGGCTTTGTTGATAAATGTGTTGTTTCTTTTTTGTATAGACTTGAATTAATATTTTGGGTTCTGCCCCCATTACTTTACATATCAAGCAGTGTGTTAGAAAGACTGTCCCCAACAAGTATGTTGGCTATTGCTCAGGAAAGCAATCATGAGTCATCCAAACAATCCCAAGACTGTTAAAATGCTTTACAAAGTCTTTCAATATAGATCTAATTTATTTTGAATTTAATTCCTTACCTTCTGTGGTTTGTGTTTCCTATATGATTGATCCAGAAGGTTTTGTCTCAAGCTCTAAAACTGACAGTGTATCTGCCAAAGTTTTTAGTCTTGCTATGAAGTTGCAAAATCAAACTTAGTCTTGTGAACCAAGTGACATTTGGAACTCGATGTCTTCTGTACTCACATGTATGGTGAATATATTACTAGAATGGAGACCTTAAAAAAAGTAATTTAAAATTTAAGAAACCTGTTTTTTTTCTTTGAATGATGCTTCTTTTGCTTTATGTTTTTGAGAGAAACCTTTAAGAAAAGAGGAGCTCTTGTATTTGCACGCTTGATTTTTATTACCCAAGAGAGAGATTAATTTAAAATTTTATTATGTTACCAGGAACATCTATATCTCTTATATACGATAACAGCAAAGGATACTGCCTTGACTAGTTTCTTGATAGTTTTAGTGTAGACTATTACAGTTAGGGTTATTTTAGATTTGTGTCCTCGGTGCTTTGTTGTTATTTCACAGTAACATGACCAGTAATGTCTTTGTACATATTCCTATGCAACATAATTGCATAGCAACTGTAAAAGTTAAAGTTAAAATGATTCCTTTGCTTTTCCTCACAACTGCCTACTTTCACATGAACCAATTTTTAAAAATTCTGGATTTGAAAAAGTAGAACTGTAAACGCAAAGCAAAAATTAATAAATGGTGTTGTTTTCCCATCTTTATTGTATATTAGTTGAAATGTGCTTATTCTGGAAAGAACTATATTGGTCATTTCAATATATCTATTGCTTCCAATTTTTTTTTGGGCAGTTCAGGTCAATGAGACAATTTAACAGTAACAGATTTTTTTCTATCCCAATGTAATGTGTGAGAATGCTGATGTTAATTTTCAAAAGTTATTTTTCTAGAGAAAAACAAGGCTGAAGAAGTCATCTGGCATTTTTCTTAAAGAAATTAACAGCACTGGAAGCCTTCATGGCACCACTTTCTTATCTGCTATAAAGCAGCTATACAAAAAAATAATCTGTTTCGGTCACAGTAAATTAAGTAGTAAATGGGCAAGAGCTGGGAAAGCTTCAACATTTAGAGCTCTACAAATAGTCAAACACCTATCAATTTCCCCAAAGAACTGATGGGATTATTTTTGAATAGGGGAACCTTAATCACATCTTTTAGTATGTGGAAGATGCTGGATATGAAACCATCGGGTAACGTTAGAAATATACATCTGAGCTGAAAAGATTTTTCCATATGCTGCAATCTTCATGAAGGCTGTACTAAGCAGAGCTTCGTAAACAATTCTGTTGATGCATAGGAGTTCATCTCAGCTGTGTTAGCCTTGCAATAGAGATGGGTGAAGAGCAGAAAATACTTGTTGTTCCCCCAGAAAGTCACACCTTAAAATAGGAATGCACTGAACACTCAAAAGGAAAAGATCCTGCAGAATCAGAACATCATTTCTACTGTCATTTTAAAGTGACTTGAAGAGTACTATCATCCATAATATAATTTGCTTGTGGAGTGCCTGTTATTGTTGTAGTTGAATACTTTTTTACCCAGGGGATGTTAGTTATATAAAGTTGATGGGCCCGTGTATTGTAAAACAATACATGTCTCTGATGCAGGGCTGGAATTCTTCATGTGTTGGAACACTGTTTTGAGGACTGACCAGTAAAAGTGAACACAAATGACTAAAACAGCCTTGCCATGAATTTAGACTATTGAAGGAAGTCTGAAAGAATTCAGTACTTAAACATACCTCATAAACGGTAGTATGGTGGTAGTGTTTTCTCAGACACTGCATTGAAGGGGACCTTTTAAAAGTTAGACGTGCTTTTTAGATGTGGTTGCAACTAGTCATCTTAGAACTGTTGCTTGTATCTCTGAAGCTGCTCTCATCACAGGGAAACAGAAGTGTACATGATGTCTCTGAAAAGTAATTGAAAAAAATAATTGAAGTAGGCCACTAACTACCCTACGTTCTCTTTTCTCGATGGGAGGAATTCAGAAATACAGCCTTTTGTACTTTTTTGAATGTTCAATTTGTCACCCTTTTCCCAGCAGGAGAGATGTGCTCAATGGAGTATCTTGTGGTCTGATTTCATTTGTGCTGTAAGCAGAGCAGCTTTTATCGACCTTACAAGACGATGCACACATTAGTATAGTGGATTATGTAGTTAATTTATATTTTGACTGACATAAAATATTAAGAATCATAACCATTTCTCTAGGACAAGAAATATGTAAAGCAATGGGGAGAGAAGTACTTACTGCATGGTACCACTGGCACAGAGCAGTGGTGTATTAAAGTGCACTCTTGGTGGAAGATGAATGGGGAGGTAGAGAAATGTGCCATTCCAGCAAGGCTGAGGTATGGACAGAATCGTCACTGCAGGAGAATTTAGAATGGAAAGGGCTCTACGCATATTATATGTTCTTTAAATGCTTAAAAGAGGCAGAAGAACTTAAAAGCCACGAATGAATAAAGCTGGCAAGTTTTCCTTTCTGCTCCATCCACACAGTTTGTTAAATGATTCTCCTTGCTCTGGTAGCAGAGAGCCTGCCAGGAGTGCATTAAGCATTGTGATTAATGTGTGTCACATGTTTGTTCTCTCATCTTCTCCCCAGCAGGTGGTGTGTATATGCAGTGCAATTTTTTTTTTTTTTTTTTAGGTTTAAAGAAAAACTCTACAAAGATGTATATATGTGTAAAAGGAGGCAATGTCAAATAAGTGGAACATGTGCTTGGAGCAGAAAGGGCCTGTGATATTCCTGAGTCCCTGAAAACTCGGCTGAACAAGGAAAAAAGTGTCTCCACGCAGGTTCTATCTCCATTGCAGCTGATTTCTGTTCTTGTTCTAGAGACAGCCTGTGAGCCAGAAGCAGTAAAATAACAACCTTTCTCCCTTAGGATTGGGTTAACATTGGAGGCAGCCTGGGCTGTAGTGACCATACTCTGGTGAGTCTGGGATCAAGGAGCAAAGTCATGATCCTGAATTTTGGAAGAGCGAACTTCCAGTTGTTGAAGGAGTTGGTGAATGAGATCCCCTGGGAAACTGTCATTAGAGGCAAAGGAACTGACCAGAGCTGGCAACTCTTTAAGGCCACTTTCCTTAGAGTGCAAGAGCTCTCCATCCCAATGTGTAGGAAATCAGGCAAGGCAGGCTGGAAACTGGCATGGCTGAGCAAGGATCTGCTCCTCTCACTGAGGAGTAAGAAGCAAATGCAAGGCTAATGAAAGCAGGTCAGGTGACTTGTGGAGAGTATAGAGAGATGGTTTGAACGTGTAGGGATGGGGTTTGAAAGCCAAGGCACAGAAGGAACAGGACTTAGCAAGGGATGTGATGAATAACAAGAGGGGATTCTGTAAGTCAGAAAAGAAAGGGCAAGGAGAGCATATCCCTCCTGAAAAATAAGAAGGGAGAACTGACAACACTGGATATTGAGAAGGCTGAGGTACTCAATGACTTTGCCTCAGTCTTTGCTGGGAGACAGACTTCCCATATCACTCAAGTCTCTGAGCCTCCAGGCCAGCTACATCCTGGGCAGCATCAAAACTGGAGTGACCAACAGGTAGAGAGAGGTGATTCTCCCCCTCTACTCTACCCTTGTGAGACCCCACCTGGAGTGCTGCATCCAGCTCTGGGGTCCTCAGCACAAGAAGACCATAGACCTGTTGGATCAAGTCCAGAGCAGGCCTTGAGGATGATCAGAGGGGTGGAGCACCTCTCCTATGATGTCAGGCTGAGAGACTTGGGGTCATTCAGCCAGGAGAAGGCTCTGGGGTGACCTCATTAGGGCCTTCCAGTACTTCAAGGGGATTTACAAAAAGAAGTGGAAGTGACTTTTTACATGGGTAGAAAGTGATGGGACAACAGGGAATGGTTTTAAAGGAGGTATTTAGATTAGATGTTAGGAAGAAATTCTTTATTCATGGTGGTGAGGCATCGGAATAGGTTGTCCAGAGAAGATGTGGATACCCCCTCCTTGGAAGTGTTCAAGGCCAGGTTGGATGGGGCCCATTGGATCAGCAACCTCATCTAGCGTGTGGCCCTCCTGTCTGTTGTGGGTGGGGGTTGCAACTAGATGATCTTTAAGGTTCCTTCTAACCCAAAACATTCTGTGAATCTATGTTTAAATTTGGGTTGTGTTTTGAAATATTTAGTCACATTTGTTATGAGGTCAGGTAACTTGAACTTTCAAACTCTGTGCGAAGGCAGAACTGACAGTGGCAGGAAAATTTCACATACAACAATCTCTTTTGCTTAGAGAGTATTCTGGTCTACTCTGTTGGAATTGGAGCTTCCTCATGTTGCTTGATAAGCTCACAGAATGTCTGAGTGCTGGAGTGATGGAGACGTCCCTGCCAAGTGCAGCCAGTTATTAGAAAGGTGCTTATACTTCTATATTTATGGCTGGGGAAAAGTGTTGTTTTTATACTGGAAGTGCAAAAAACCATTTAATCATTGTATTACAGTATTCTTTCACACTGTGTATGTGAGTATGAGATCTTCTCTTAAAAGGTTGTAGTAATTACTATTAATAGATTATTTAAAGTTGTATATTTTTGTGTAGTTTGGATATGGTTAAATGGCAGAATGAAATGCATATGATGAATAATGAAATTAATTTGAAAAAATTTTTAGTTATTTTGTCTGAAAAGTATACCACGATTATTAGATCTTTGCAGGCTTCATTGTATGGTGGAAATGCCTACAGCTGATATAAATAGATTCACATTTTCTATGTATCTAAACTATTTGAACGAACATAAAACTAAGCAGATGTTCTTCCTTTAATATGAACACATTCTACTCTCTTTGGCTGTGCAATGTGAGGTTGTATTTGGGTACTGTTACCTTGGAATTTTAATCTAATTTACACAAGGTCTTGGTTACAGTTGCTTAGTAACACGCTGTGGAAAACGGATTTGTTGATTTATGATAATATATCTACAATATCCTTATAATTAAAGATGTTGAAAGGAAAGCAAGTGCACAACATGGGTGTGCATTCCAGCTATGTGTATGTTTCTAATAGCTTCTGTTTTCACTATGTGTCTTACAATTAGTGTCTTTGTAGGGCTTGGTGTTTTATGTAACTCACCTGACTCACACCATTGTACCAGGTTTTGTGGTAGTTTTGGATAATGCTGTTTTACAGCATTTGTAGGTGAATCTGAAATCCTGAGATTTAGCACATAACTTCCACTGGACTGCAGTTCCAACATGGCAACTATTTTCTCAGACTTGCATCGATATCAGGAATATATCAGGAATAATTGTGTATGTAAGAGAGAGGCTTGTGCATGGTGTTACACTCACATGGTGTCACACTAGGAGAGAGAAGTGTGTTAGAGTTTAAGCATCATGAGACTTGTAAAACATCTTTTTGACAGCTAAAGGAAGTATCTGGGGAAGTGTTGGCTGTTGCATGTCTTCAAGTACTTACAATTACTGTATTTTAAGGTTTCCTGAAATGTTAAAGGTCTTTGTTTCTTTGCAAACAGGGCTTAAGATTTCTGTTTACCTCCTCTGCAATATGTTACAGAAGAATTTAGAAATTGAGAAGTTTCTAACACTAGCTAATTGTTTAAAACGCCTGTGAAAGCAAAAATTAGGCAAGGACCTCTGGGACAGATGGAGTGTTATTAAAATCCTGGAGCCTACTTTAATCACAGACCCAACCCCATGAAAAAATGCAAATGAATTTAACAAATTTATAAATAAACCAAACTAAACGTCTTGTATGATGAGGCCTGAATTTAGTCTCTTGTTCTGTATGCTTTAGAACATAAAACTCAAAACATTTAAATAACTGTGAGGCCAGATAACAGGAGGTTTTGTGCAGGGCAAAACATATTGGTGTTGTATAATGAAATAATAATAGTTTTGCCTCTCTGCCTACTGTATTTGCCTGTTTCCTTGTGAAATAAAGTTATTCAGGTCCCTATGAGGCTGAGAAAATTTACAAAGACCCATACAAAATACATCTGATTTCTTCAGGTTTCTTCTGTATGTAATGCAAGAATGCAGAGATTATTATTATTTTAAAAGTGCTGTTCACAGGCCTCAGCTTAGTTGAATGTTTCGCTTCCTGCTTTCAAATGCTTGTAACCTTTTATGGTTGTTTCACTATTATCATATCCCTTGACTGGAAAACTGTGGGTGGCATTCATCTTGCCTACCTTTGACATATCCCACACCGATTTGCGTAAGCCGAAATCATTGTAATAGTCCTGTTTTTGTAGTTGGTGGAGAAATAAATGCTTTAAGATTTCAGTTCATCTGACTCACTTTATGATAGATGAAACAGACTTTATTCATCATTAATTATGTTAACTTAATCTTCATGAGTTGGCTCAGATACAGAGGCTTATCTTTCATGAAGTGAATCTTCTGTGAGAGGACCAGTTTATGATAGCTGTCCCTGGATGGCTGTCAGAGCCAAGTATCTTAATTTTCTGGAGCTCATACCAGCTCAGCTTTCCAGTTCTTTGGTGTTTCATAGGCACTTGAGCAAGTTTGTGGGAGAGGAAAGATTTCAGTTGTTCCACTCCATCTTTAAGCCTGTTTTTGAGCTCTACGTGTCACCTCATTGCACGCTGCGTCCTTGCACCATTGCCTTCACATTCTTGTGTTATTCAAACCCTGTGAATGTAAAAACAAAGCAAAAAAAAAAAAAAAAANAAAAATCCAACATTTTGTATCTCAAAATATTTATCTCATGGTTTTAGAAGAAAAATACTTGTTCTGTTTTTGGTGATCTCCTGTATCTCCAGGCTGCACTTTAAGAATGTGTGCACAGTGGATCCCCACAATTCAAGAAAGATAAGGACAGACAGGAGAAGGTCCAAAAGAGGGCCACAAAGATGGTCAAAGGGCAGGAGAAACTGCCCTTTGAGGAAAGATTGAAGGCATCAGGTATTTTCTTCCTGGAGAAGAGAAGACTCGAGGAAGGCCTCACTGCAGTATTCCAGTACTTAAAGGTCATCTACAAAGAGGCAGGAGGCTCTCTCTTTGCAAGGAACCTCATGAAGACAAGGATACAGGTTGCATTGGGAGAACATTTGTCTTGCCACAAGAAAGAATTTATTTATTTATTACAGTAAGAACATCCTCTCCAGGGATGTAGCAGAGTCTTCATCCCTGTAGGTTTTCAAAATGCAGTTGGACAGGAGGCTAGGTAATCTCACCTGGGATAGCGGTCCCATGAAAGGCTGATCTGGATGGTCTTCTGAGGTCCCTTCCAACCTGGGCTATTCAGTGATTGTATGATAGCTCTGAAATTTATGTTAGTAGTGTCTTGGGTCTAATAACCAAGGGCAGTTGTGAATTTCTCAGGCATGGTTATGAGGAAAATTGGGCGAATTCAATGAAAAACATATTTTCTATTGATGAGTTTATGGAGATTGGGTTTGTTATAAGCTGTCTTAAAACTGACAGTGCAGGGCTTATTCAACTCATTTATGAATTTTGAGCTACATGTTAGACTGACATTTAAAAAAATGTCATATAGCCTGAGGAAGAAAAAGTTTCACAGCAAATTAAAAATATTGCAAAAAGTCTGAATTTAGTCTTATGCCTTTTTAAATCTTAATGAGAAATGTAGAGTAACTCAGCAATAAGCATCTCTGCTATTTAGAAAATATATTTCTAAATGCATCTCTTTAAAGCAAATTATAGGGAATTGGATTGGTCTCTGAGACTACATGCAGAGGACAGTGAGGTAAAAGCTTTTATGACATCCAGAAATCCATGATGACACTGTATGGTGGGCTGTCCAATGAGCAGTGACCTTTTTCTTCCAAGACACAGGATCTCAGTCACTTGGGGCACCCCTGCAGCCAGACAGTAAAGAAGAGCCATACCCTTTTCTTTAAGATGTGATGGAGTGCTGGTTTATTTTTCCTTTTTTCCCCCAGTTTATTTTTGTCCTTTCAGAATGATTTGAATAATTGGTATTCAGTGTTTGGAAACCCTTTCTATAGTATTTCATTAAACAGAAAAATTAATGTGCTAAATCCAAGTCAGCAATTTATCTCTTCTCTCCAAGCTCTCTATTTGTTTTATAGTCTCCTGTGTGCTTTGTCTGCCTTTTTAATAAAAGGGAAGATGTACAAATTCTTGGACAGAAGATCTATGTCCATGGAACTGTATATCTATAATTCTTAATTTTATAGAATAAACATCTGTCCTAAACTTTTTCACATATACAAATACTATTCAATGAATTCTGTTAAAATGTAGGTTTTTCTGTTAGCTTCTAAGCTCAAGGAAAAATTTTGCTGATATTGGTGATAATTCTGTAGGCAATGAAAGAAGTACTTTCAGAACACTCTGCTGGTTAGTCATGAGACATTTTTATTTACCAGTCTCTTGGAGGTGGTTGTTGGCATTAGGAGGCTCATGAGTCAGGGCTGCAACACCAGCTACTTCCCCTGACCACATGTCTGGGAGCATAAAGCAGTGGCCGTGGCCTTGCAGTGGCTCAATCTACTGTAGATAGAAAAGGGGACCATATTGTGACACTCTGCCTGTACAAGGACCAGAATTCTCCCCTTTATATCCAGGTGAATTTCTGCCCACAGCAAAGCATCATGCTGCCTTTCTGGCGGTATAATCACTCACTTGGTAAAGCAGTTTCCATCAAGCAAGTACCCACCTTGCTCTGTCTTTCAAGTGTTTACTTCCCAGCTGTATTGAAACATGGAGGCTGCTTTCTGCTCTCAGTTTCAGATGTCTGCCTGGGCCTGCTGGATAACGTGCTCTTACAGCTTTTGAAAAAGCAAGATTCAAATAACTGTTATCTCTATGGTATTTTTTTTCCTGTTTGATTAACAAACGTGATCAATGACTATTTTGAGGTCAGAAAAAACCTTTATTAATAATTTTAGAAATGCAGGTCCTTCTGCATTACCTTTAGATTTCTTTTTACATACGTACAACTTATCTTTGATATGAATAAAGTATTTTACTATGAAAGAAACACTATCACAGAATGTTCTGTTTGGTTTGGTGGTTGTTGTTATGGATCTATTACTAATTAACAACATGGAACTGTATTTCACAGAGAAGTTCACAGTTGGCCCATGTATGGCTGTTGTCTGTGACTGTTTTTGTTGTCACTCACCAAGTTTGATTAACAACTCACCAAGTTGTTGATTAACAAACTTCTGAAAAAACCTTGAGGCTGGTGAGCACAGTAATCTATAATCTGTCACAGTGGGAGGACCCACAGAGGCATTTTCTTTGAAAGAAGATAAAATTCCTTGTTTAAAAAGGTTGTTTCTTAAGCATTTAATACTTAAACTGCTATATAGTCAGATATTTTAATTAATGGGAAAATATTGCATTTGATTTATTGTTACTTGTTCTTTTTTGAGGGATTCCCTTCTCATTCAGTTGTGGAGCTAAATTTTGCATAAAATAGACATTTAATATTAAATTTCTGGCCTAGTTATAAATGTAACCATAATCTCATAAATATTGTTCTGACATTATCTGTGAAGTGAAAGTGAAGTTATGAATATGCTTCTTATTCTGTCTTTATAATACCTTATGTTTATATATACCTTTTAATACTTAATAATACCTTATACCTTCCAACCATGGATAAATTAGGATTTTCTTTTTTTCATAGAACAATTCCAATATAATGAAAAACTATAATTTATGGACATTTATGTTAGTTTACTTCGAATATTGATTAGATTTTTGACCAGCAAGAATATCTGGTGGAAATACATCAGCTCCACATCAATATTTTTTGTGAATAAAATACATGGAAAAATAGTGAATCTGGTTAGATACTGAATGTCATATTGGTCTGACTAGCATTTAGTGTTACTTTTCATTGTGTCAATTAATATAGTAATGTATAAAACCAGAAAAGAGCACCTTCTTAACCCAAGTTTCTTTATTGATGATAAAATCCTATATTTTTAAAAGTATATGGTGCCCTTCATGTTTGGGTGTTCCCTTAGGTAATGATGAGAGTGAGCAAGCCCTATACCTCTGGTATTGAGTCCTTTCCTAATGCACTGCTGGAGGGGCTCTAAATGATAGTGGGGAAAAAGCCCAGGGTGTGAGAGTTGGAAAGTTATGGGTGAGCTGGGTAAGGGAAATTCTGTGGAAATGGGACTTACTGTTTTTACAAGCATCTTTCTGCTATTTCTTACAAGGGAAAAGACATCCAAGGCTTGTCCTTGGTTTAGCTGGCTCATAGGAGCAGTCTAGGCAGGACACAAATGACTGTAGTAATTGGCACACAAGGAAGTGATGTACCTAGCAAAATGCCCGGGGCTATTTCAGCTCTCTGGCACAAGTGACCAAATATGTACCCAATGCAGTCTGTGTACTCAGCACACACCAGTAAGGAAATAAGGTAATAATATCTAGTGGTAGAGAAGTGTCATTTTGTCTACCCTAAGTGGAAATAAATTAATATTAATGAAGGCACTAATAAAAATTAAATGACAAATAAATGTAATTATTCCCATTGTTCTGTGTCTTTTTATAAATATATAGCTAATGCACGCATTTGTCTTAGTGTAGTGCATGGAAGAGCTAAACACTGGAAACCAACGTTATATCATTTTAGCCCATCTTGCATTGCAGTAGGACTGTGTTTACCTAAATTATGCTGACTATATGTTTTTCTAATCTGTTCTTAAAATTTAGTTTGCTTAGAGTCCTTGTTGTGTTATTCTAACTCTTTATTTTTTCTGAAATTTATCTTATATTCTGTAGCTTTATATTAATTATTTTTCTTCTTTCCTAGTGGGTGTTGAGAGCAGTTGCTACCTCTGTTTTTTTGTAATGTTTTATGTATATTGTGATGCTGTTCCCATAGCTCACATCAGACACTCTTTTTAGACTGAAAAGCCCCTAAGTTCCTCTAGTCCTTTTTAATACTCTAAGAAACTTTTATAATTCCTGCTGCTTTCCACAGATTCCTCCTAGTTTGTCTTTTTTTCAGTGACATTTGCATTTTAACAACAGCATTATGTATTATACTGATGACTTGCATTTAGCCTATCTTCTCTTATCACTTCCAGATATTCTCTTCCCAGCTGTTGTATAGACAAAAACAAGCTAATGGGAAATATGAAAACTTCTGAGAAGGTATCTAAAAGGAGGAATACATGTCAGGTGGCTGAAGCAGGCATCTCCAAAGAAGAACAAGTTGTTTACTGTCTGTAGTGAGCTGATTATGTGAATGCTTCTGTCATATTAATTTGATTTTGTAATGCAGCTGATGCCAGAAGCTGCAGTCCTCATTAGTGGGTGGTGCCGGTAGGGCAGCAGGCTGTGGTCATGGTAGGGTCAGAGGGCATTAGGAAGAGCCATGGCTGCCCAAGGTGGTCCTGTCCAGCTAGACAACTGGTAGGATATGAGGAGGCCTAATTTCTGGGCAGGTCTTCTTGGTTCTGCTGTTTCAGAGGACAATTACTTTGTTTCTTTGCACCCGAATCTGTTAATCTGTTAAATGAGGAGACTGATTTGCTATGCTTGTGAGAAGCTCTATGTAAGAACTAATTTGTATTCTATTTGTTCTTACAAAAATGTTTTGAAATTATATGGTAGGATAGTATTACGTATTAAATAAACAAAGGGGATACTCTTGAATGCATATAGGTTTATTTCAAGATAGTGTGAAACACTGCTCAAGTTATTAGGCACCTTTATTTTCTGTTTCAAATGTGCATTCACTGAAGAATTGGTGGAATATTTTGAGGGCAGTTTTATTGCACAATTGCTAATTTGTAAAAGATGCAGTGGAAGTACCTGAAATTAAAGGATGTATCTGGCCCTGTATCAGCTTCCTGTTTAGTACTGAAAAATACTAAATCCCCCCCAAACATCCCCCAAATTCCCTGAGAGAAACAGCCCAAAATGCTGGCAGGATTAAATGTTTCAGCAGCCTTCTAATGAGAATTACAATTCACTTCATATACTGAGTAATTAGGGATCAGACTGTCTGCATAAGATGAAATGTCAAGATACTTTTAGCAGAGCCTCTGTTTCTGAGGAAGAGAACTCTGCCTGTGCTCCTGGATACCCACATTCAGCAAAGTATGCATGAAAATTTGGGAAATGAAGTTGCAAATATTTTTTAATTCTTTAAATTTTTGTGACTGCAAATATAACAGCAGTTATAATACCTTCAGTGTTCAGTTCAGCCTGTTCCAGTTTTGTAACTTGCCCAGCTTGTCTCTGTTATGTGATGAGGAACATAGGTTGATCAGCAAAGTGTACAAGACTGCTCTTAGATTTGTAAGAGTATGAAAAATTTTGATGTCATTCAAGCAACTTCTGGATTCAATTTGTAGATCAGTTTACATGCATATATAGGTATTAAATATTAGTGTGTATGAATGCATGTGTATTAAACATATTTTTGTCTTTACTCTCTTTTGCCTAATACCCAGGACAAATGTGCACATACTGTTTGATGATCTTCCTGATGTGATAGATCAATTCCATATCTTGCTGATAACTGCGCAAAAGTCAAGAAAATATTATTTATTGTCAATGAGACTTCCCTTAGCAAATCTTCACTAAATCAAATAAACTCCTGCAACTGTCGTGAAAACTTTCTCATCTTCTTAATTCTCTTTGAATTTTCTCCACTAAAAATACTTCAGGTGTAATTTAAAAGGTTTCTTCCTCTTCTGTTAAACATAGCATCTCTTTCCATTTAGTTTAGTGACAAAGTAAGAGATGCTATCAAGTCTTCTTGGTGTGTGGTCAGCCATTCGCTGACTGGTTAGCCAGTCTTGGGACAAAACAGAAACAGGGATATCAGGCCTTCATTTCTGGCTTCACCTCTTGTCTCTTACTGTAGGCTTATACTTGAAAGAAACCCTGGGATTAAGTACTTTGCCTGTCTCTTTCTTTATGTTGGAGAATAAGTGCAGTAATTCTCTATGGTGTATGTTCTAGTGACTTGGTATGCAGAGGATGTCAGGATGAAGGTGTGAGTTCCATCCATAGTTGTCATCTAGTCTGAGGGGCTGAGCTGCTTGAAATCCAGGGGTGTGTATCCTGCCATGATGGCTTCCCAGACCAGTAGATTCTGCTTGGCCACCTCAGGACTTGAACATTCCCATCTCACCCACCTGAATCCAAAGGAAAATAATGACACCCGAGGTACTGAATACAATCTGGGCTAGGGAGATGAAGTGAGGGAGTAGTAAGTGCCACTCAGTGAGAAGACACTGACATATCAATGTTCATCCTCCTAGCTCTTTCTCAAAATGGGTGTCTGCTATTCTGGGGTTGGTACCATGTTGGTACCTGGTATTTGTGGTTATTAGTACAACAAGCCATCAAGTCAGTTTCAAAAGAAGTACAGAATCTGGGGTATGGCTCTTATACCACATAGGTCTTAATAGCCAGGTAACCAGTTACACTTGAGATTTGAGAAGAACTGAGAGAGGACCTAGAAACTGTGTCTGGACAACAAAGTGATAGTAACACCTCCTGATGCTACCATAAATGGAGATCTTGCAGCAGAACCATGCCCTGCTGTTTACCTGTGCATTCACAGCAATTCTGAGCATACTTAGGCTGGTTGTGACTATGCTGCTTTATCCAGCAGGCACAGTATCAACACTGCACCAAAACACACAGGGCCTCCTCATGCTTGGGTTTAAACAGACCTGGGAGAAGGTCAGATGCAGCTGGAAAGCAGCAGAGAGGCTGCCCAGTTTGGTGAGCTGGTTACGAGTGGTTGTTGGTTTTGGTTTTAAAGATATTTCTCTCTGACATTATTCAAAAAAATTCTCTTGAAGTTCTGTAGCTGAAAAATATCACTCATCTTCTGGAGATGGGAATACTGTAGAAGGGGCATTGTTGGGAAGGCTTATTTACATTTTTATTTTTAAAAATACAATACACTCTTGCCTCTGTCCTCCCACACACCTCCAGGAAGGAGCAGGACTTTGATCTTCCTGTGACAAGATATTCAGGCCCCTTGTTGCCTGCAAACCAGGGCACTGCACCAGCAGCGTGGAGCAGAGCTGAGTCCCAGTGCCTCGAACAGGGTGCTAAAGAGCTGCTTAGCAACGCGCCTCAGCGCCAGCGGCCGCCCCAGCCCGGGGAGGCTGCCAGGGGAGACGAGTTTTCAAAGTGAGATCTTCTATTTAAATATTTCTTACAGTGTACAGATAGCTGGAAAAGAGGGCAGCAGGCAGAATGAAAGCAAAGAAACTGCGGAGGAGGAATGAGAAATAAAGGAAGGGTGTCAAGGCTCTGAGTGAGCAAGGATCCAAGGAAAAATAAGAGAGTAAAATTGGAGAAGGAAAACTCCAGGATGCAAGAGGGGATGTGATTAGAGAATACAGCACATATTCAGAACTGAAACTGCTAGAAGAGGGAGGTTTTCATCTTCAGGATAAAAGTGTGGCAATAAAATATTACTAAAGTAAATGGTATTGAAATAAGATGGTACAACAGTGATGATAGAATTTCTGTATTGTTTTTTCTTTCATTCAGTTTTCAGAATGAATTCAGAAACAGTTAAATATAATTATGCAGTAACTATCCTGTGTTAGCATCCACAGTAAAATGACTTAGCAGCCCTTATTAGGAGAGAATTAGAAAAAATAAGCAAGTTCTGTACAAGTTTTTATGGTCTTAACTTCACAGAGAGTTGCTTCTGTTTAAGACAGCAATGAATTAGTCTGTATCACTACAAGTGCTTTCTCCCCTTTTCTGTATAGACACAGACAAGTTAAGAATTTAATTTTTCATCAGATTTTTTTTGACTTGATGAATTGGAGAGTTGGCAACATTGCCTTTTTCTTTCCGGTTTCCTTAGCATCTGCAATTGCCCTCCCCTTCTCCCTAATGCTTCCGTGCTGCTTGAACATTCTGTCTCCTCTCTTGTCCTTGACCTTATTGCTAGTTCTCTGTTTGACAGTCTCTTCTTCAGTCTCCTTTACTCCCTGGAAATTGCACTTCAGACTTGGTAGCAACAGTTTTTACCTGGTCGCATCATAAAAGCCCTTTTACACTTGTTGTACCTGGGTATTTTTGATGACATGAGAATCATTAGTCACATGTATGGCAAGTTCTTTTTTTCTTCAGGCGTCACAATGTTTGTTTTTTCATCCCCTCCCCCCCGCGCCCAGGTTTGGGCATGGGTTTTGCCAGTTTTTGTGGCACCTTCTAGTGCCTTACATGCCATTTTATTTATGATGTGGGGAAGAGAATTCCATCAGGCCTCTACTTGTCTGACTTGGTACCATGCCTGGGTAACCTTGTTTCATTTTGGGACTGTATGTGATACGTGTGTATAAGGGTTTAATAGATGAGCTTCCCTCCTTACCTTGAACTTTTCCAATGGCATTCTGCTAACAAAATGTAAACATGGCCAAACGTGTCCACCTCTTTTCTTCAGGCTCTTGTACTTCTGCATTTCCTTGAGGGCCACTGTCTTCACCTTCTGTCCTGTGTAAGCAAAACTGTTGTATGTAACTTCCATACCTCTTCTTTCTCCTCCAGTTTGATATGATTTCCTACCACATTTCACTCATTGCATCTCCAGTAGTGTCCCCCTTGTCTCTGTTTCTGTTTTGAAACTGTTGTCTTGGCTTTGATGGTTTGTTTGGCACCTTTTATTTACTTGGATGTCCATTTCTCCATCTCTTGCCTTTCTCCAGCCTCTCTAAATGTCACCAGGAGTTGCCCTATTTTGTCTCTGGTTTTGACTTTACCTACTGGATGATGCATAACTATTAATTACTTTTACATTCCCTCCAATTCCACCCTTGTCTTTCTAGTCTTGATTCCATTCTCATTCAAATCCCTCCTTTGTGAACAAGCATTCAAAAGGACTTTTAAATCCTGGGTTTTCTCTTGCATCTTCATTGAGGCTTACTTCAAGAAGCAAAACGAGTCAGGAAATACAGAAAGTAAGCAAAAAGTAACTCCTAACCTTGCCTACAACATTCCTGCCTTAGTCTCTCTTCCAACTGCTTTGACCTTCGTTACCGCTTCTTCCTGTGTCGTCTATATAGATTATAAACAACTGTATCAAGGACTGAGTTTTTCTTGCACAGTACTGGCACACTGTGGGTGTTCTATAAAGAGAAGATGGTGACGAGGTTTTAGCAAATTTAGTACATTTTGAGATTTTATTTTAGTGTTTGACAGATTCTTTTTTTTTAGTGTTTCATTAGCATTTTCTTAATCTAATAGGATGACTCCTGCAGTATGCACCTTGCAATTAAAGTCTATGGATTTTAAGCTCATTTTTTTTTGTTTAGAATTTTTTAAATATAATTTTCTGTCCAGCTTGCTGCTAATTAGCAGCAAACAGTATGTTCTCATCCAATCCCCTCACTCAAGCTTTGAATTTTCCTAAGTCACATAAAGTCCAATAACTTTATTATTGAACTCTGAGAGGTTCTTGGGTGATATATGAAATAGTATTTGACTTCCACACTGTATCAAGAAAGGAAGAGTTTCACAGTAACTTCTGTTTGAATGGCTCTCGCTAGATGCGGACATGAGATTATAAACAGTTTAATATGGTTGTATACTTGTGTTTGTTTCAAACAGTAATTCCTACTGAAAAGCAGAGTATCTGTTCAGAGTTTGGGGAGAATCGAGCAGAGATTCTGGGAAAAGGCTGTTTCTGGATTGAGGACATCAAGAAAGGTTAGAATAAAGCCTGAGGAGGATCACAAAATTCAACTGGTTCATGAAGCTTGAAGTTAATGGAGCTTCTACATATTCTCTGTAGGCATTAAAACATGCAGAAGCAAGATGTGTGTATCAGAGGTCAAGACAGATGAAGCTAGAGATGAATTTAAAAGAGTGGCAAGGGGAAAAACAGGCAGAAGTGGAGTCAGGCTCAACATGAGTAAGAATAGTTGTTTTGATCAGCAGTAAGCTGTGTTGACATACACTTTTTTGTCAAACACACCTTAAAGACATGTATTTTTTCCTAGCCAGTGCTCTGTGTGTATGCTGTGGCTGTGAGATGTGTACATCTTACAGAATGTGGAGAATTGTGGAGGGGATCACTAATTCCGAAGGCAAAATCAAGGTATTGATTTAACTTTAGTTTCTACTGGTACAGGTACACAAGCTGAATTTGTTTTCCAGTTTTGAATATTTTTCATGTATAAGATCCAAGTTTACCTTTAAAGTATGCAGGGAATGGAAATTTCCACTGTCAGATTTTCTTGCAGTGAAATAGCTTGCCTCCCACACTCTGTAGTAGTATTATATTCACAGTCCTACACAGGATATACCTGATCTGTTCCTTCATCACGTCATGCTCAAACAAGGGCTGAGGTGGAGCTTTAGATGTCACTGTAGAAGTACATGTAGATTTGCATTGTTTCTGTGGCTCACTGAGCTGTCCCTTGTGGAAGAATTGAAATACTGTGCCAGTATCACTACCAGAACGTAACTATGGAATGGTGGAAAACAGATTTAGTAAGATAAAGTCCTACAGAACTCATTCTGTGTGTAAGACCCTGTAAAATGTAGGGCCTACTTATTTATCTTTATAATACATGGAAAAAAGTGCACACCCAGAGGGAAATTGCCACTAGGTAATCAGGATTTTCCAGCAGTGACTTAAATAAGCTAAGACATTCAAAATCTTGTGTTTTGCAGTTTTGTATTGTACTCCAAGGTAACATCAGCTGTTTTAAAGATGGTAGAAACTAATTTTTTCCATATCAGCTATGGATGACTATCTGCAGTGTTGGAAAATTCTATGTTTGATTTTTAGTGTTCTTATTTTGAAAGTGATCTTGAGTTGACTGTAAACATGCAGCAGTGTTTTCTTCATTTCTTCTTAGTCCTAGATTAAAGCTAGTACAGCCTGGAGAGAAGACAAAGCAAAGAAATGCAGACTAGAGTACAGTTAACTCCATTTTTGAATGTGATGTTTGCATTTTAAGGTTAGACACCGTGTACGTGCAGTGGAAGTTCTTGGAAAGTCTTAGCAATTGCTGAGCTGCCTTGAATGGTAAAGGTTTAGAAAATGTGGGTATGTCTATAGCTGCCCTGCTATGAGAAAAGCTGAAAAGCTGTTGCTCCTGCTGGGTGTTGCTTTACTGCTGGGTGCTCAGCAGTTGGGACAATAGGGTGTATTATTTCAGTAGGGGCAGAGCATTTGTAAAAGTTTCTAAGCCACTCTTATTGAAACAAAAACTGAGTTCCTTTTGTTTCATTTTTTCCCCTGTAAAAATAGATGACGTCTTTCTTTTCTTAAATTCACTTTGAAGGCTTATGACTTTGAAATGTCACAACTTTTTGTCTGCTACACTCAGAAGTTATTTCTGTGAATCTTTAGAAATTATTCCGTGTGTAATTGTGATCAGCTGTATTGTTGGAAAACTTGTGTTAAATGTTGCTTGCTGCATGTCTGTGATTTATGGTGACTGCGACAATTCATGGCTTGATACCGGCTGGGGGTATCAATGAGAAATTGCAAGGGTGTTATTTCACTGAGCTGCATTTGACCATTTTCCAGCTACTCTCATTTTCAACTGATGTCAGAGGAGTACAAGGTTTCTCAGGCGTGAGATAATGTTACAGCCTTGGCATAGTGACTAGATGCATGGGCCAGACTGGCTGCTGCATTTTCCCATGGAAAAAGATGTAAAATTCTATCATTACACAATTAACAAAAAATATGCACAAAACTGATGGAAACCATGCATGTTCCTTTTAGGGCAAATGTTGGACTGTGTGAGTTTTCAGTGACTGTGGTGGTGAGATGGCATGATTGTCTGTTAGGAATGTGCCACCATGGTATAAACTGTAATGGCTGCAGTTTAAATGCTTGAGTTGTCTCTGTATGTTTGGCACAGTTTTAGTATTACTGCTTCCAGCTGTTTAGCATTGAGCATTAATTTTTGAGATTGTTAGATGCTGTAAATTAGAATGCTGTCTTTCTTGTTTGAAATGGTTACAAAGGAAATGAAGTATCTCTACTGAAATGCTTATTCATTAAGTTAATGTAATTTAACAACACATTATGCACAAGAAGCCAAAAACACAACTAGAGGATTGTTTAACAATTAGTAAACCTTGCATGAATAGACACTGGGAGAGACTGGAGAAAGATAAGTGTTGGTTCTCTCTCAGATTTCTAGTAGAATGATTTTTATGATGATTTAAAATACAAGATCAAATCACTTCTTAATTTGGATGAGTTTGAAAGAATGAAAAATCCAAGAAAGTTATAAAACAGTTGATGACATCCAGAAAAAGACAAGCACAAAAGGTCAGAGAAATTTTGCATGATTCAGTGTATGAATAATACATTATTTTCCAGAGAATATTTTATGAAGTGATTGTCCTTTGTTATGTTTATGTGTGAGAATTGGGTTTTGTCACCAGCAAGAAGAATTCATTTTCCTGTAGCTTTTTCTTAAATGCTAATTTATTGCGATGAAAGATGCCAAAGTGACAGATCTGAAGAATGAAGCCCTCTATTTATCTTCTGAATGGATGGAGCACGAGCAGCAGTGAAGCCTTTCTCATGCTCTTTTGCCAGTGCGCCACAATCTTTTTACCATATCCTGAGCATATTTTTACCAGTGAGAGGTGCTTATTCATTTCATAGTTTCCTTAATGGACTTCCAAGGGTATCAATTTGTGACAAGTGAACAGTAGCTTTACAGCTTGGATACCTGCCCAGTAGGAACAGAAACTACCAACTCTTTCACACAGGCCATAGGACAACTGTCAGAGCAGTGAATTAGTGTCACTGCAGATAGGAACTGTTCGCAGTTGAGCAGAGGGAGGACAGAAAGATCCTAGTCTTACCACCAAACATCTTAACATTTAGCTCCACTTAAGCTCACTTGTCTTCACACTGTGCAATAATTTTTAGGACACTAAAGTTGCTGTACTACAGATGCTGCTGTAAAGCAATAGGTAAATAATAAATAGTTTTTGTGTGTGTGTTGTCTCAGTGTCCTTTTGTCTGCTCTGTATGAGCTTGATATGAGTGGTAACAGTGCTTTAAAAAATGTAGCACTAGAAAATAGGATTATTGTGGCTTAGAACTAGCATTTACATTCCAGTTTTAATTGCAGTGTTATTCTTGGTTTGGTTATGGTTCCTGAATTTAATTCCTTGGTCCTGCATACATTCAAACAGAAATAAGAAAAAAACGTTGTGGAAGAAAGCATGAAAACTGGAATCCTGTATAAAACATGAGCAAGATAAAAGCAATACTTGTTTAGATTAGTTTGCTTGAACATTCAGGTAATATAGCTTTCCATGTTCTTAACAATTGTTCCTGTGTCTAGCACCGTATCACACCAGTTATTCTGCAGCAGATTTCTTTCTGCGAGTCTTGTCCAGGCTTGTTAAGACTTGCACATTGAGTTGGAAACTCTCCTAATTCCCTCCTACTTCCAGCTCCCTTGTTGTCAGCTATGTGTTCCAAATGCTGGCACAATTCTGTCCCCCTCAAACTGGCTCTGACTTGCACAAAACTCAGTGCCTAACCCAGGAGAGAAGCTCACAAGGCCTGTGTTTCACAGCCCTTTGCAGAGTGACTGTATGGGCATGCTCAGAAAAGTGAAGTTTGATTAACAAGGGGGTGAATTTGTAACATATTAATTAACTCAGATTAAACTAGGCCACTTTACTTATGAGCGAAAATGTCCACATGGGGTTTAATATGTTTTAACTAATGCATTTTGAACTCACACTTGAATTCAATTTGGCTCAGCATTCACAATTTTCCCTGCACAGATGTGCCCATAGAATTTTAAATAAGAAAAAGATTTGATGCAATTTCTAATAAAGGTCCACCCCTACTTCACCCCAAGAATTAGATCTACAAGTTTTATCTGTCAGTGAATGAAAATATTCATGGAAGCTAGATACTGAACAGAGTTGGTATGGTGTTCCTTATGCTATTGGCAATTTCCGATTGTGACAAGAAGGATTTTGGAAACCAGGTTTCTGTTTCAAAGCAAGCTGAGCTACCATATTTCACTGTTTGTGCACTCTAGGTACCAGTAAGGGAACATTTGGGATGCCATGCTCTCAAGCACTGTGTGGTTTTTTTTTTTTTTTTTCTTTTTTGTTTTTTTCCTACCTCCCAAGTAAAAGCCTAAAACATAGACTCATTCTGACTATGTTGATCTCTGACTCAATGAATGTTGAAATACTTCATGAAAAGTCAGATGTCTCTGAAGAGAGAAAGATTAAATGAGACCTCTCCAGAGTACTTAGTGATGCAGCAGTTAAGGCAGAATGGTGTCTAATAATGTGTCAAAGAAAATTACAGCTCAAGAAGGTGAGGAAGTGTTTCTTAAAAAAAAAATAATATTTACATTCAGTTTGCTCAGAAATTATGTTTTAAAAATTGGCTCTTATTGAAATGAAATAACAATTTTTGCAGTCATCAGTTTTAATGAAGGAAGTTAATAGATTTGGAATGAAAATAACTGTACTCATAAGACACACAAGCTGTAAACCTAACGGAATATTTTTTTCTGTTTTAAAAGCAGAGAGAGAGGACAATTTACTTACTGATTTTTTTAACTTGTAAGCATACACATATGGAATAATTGTTGCATTTTTATGCAATATCTGAATGAGTTTGACATTGGGGATCTTGACTAATACTACTGATTTCTTATTTCATAGACATAGCTAGTAAAACACTTTTATGTGATTTGTTTGTAGTAACTATGGTTAGAATACTTCTAAAATGAACATAAAAGATACCTAAATTGTGTGAAGCTTTTAAATACAATTTTTAAAACATTATTTTTGTAGTTATCAAATTATACTTTTTTTATAGTCACAAGTAGCCATTTTTGTCTGTTTCACAATGCCAGAAGTTTTGAAATTCCCATTCTGCTGTTTTTGCTGGCTCTCACTTTATTTCTCTGTTCTGAGAAGACAAGCATTTTCTGGGGACTGATTTTTCCCATTATTTATATTTGAGTGAGGGAAACTCATTTTAGCAAACTCTGTTATAGCAGTCTTCTGATTCACCTTACTTCTTGTTTAAAAGGGAAATAACAAAACCTTTTATTGTTTAACTATGTAGAATCTGTTTTTCCTCATGTAATTGTGAGGAAATTGAGCGATAATAATGGGCTATCCAGACAACATCAGCATTTGTGGATATCAAACACCACAGACCACAAGCATCTGTTCACAGTAGTTCCCCAACAGTATCTGTATCTTTAGACTATTTAGACATTAACTGTCTTGTTTTTCATAAATCTCATTAAGTTTATAAAAATCCTTATGCATACACATATTTTAAGAGCTTTTCCCCGCAGGAAGTTGGAATTTTCAGCTGTATATTGTTCTGGAATCATTGAGCAAATTGTTTGTAGTCCTGGCATTAATTTGGGTGTTGCTTTGTGATGAGTTTAAGTTGATCCCAGAGTGCATTGCCATTGAAAGCCTCAGTTTTGTCCTCCCTTCTTCCGCTTCCATCACTTTCACCTTTTTTTAGGATCAGTACTGCTGCTTGTAGGCAACATGATTTGCAGTGCTGAAACGAGAGGGACATGGGGATCACACAGCAGGGTGGTGGGGCAGAGGTGGTGATGAATCCCTTGTTTCGATGGTAACATGGTGTTAGGTTTATGCATTGATCTAAGCTGATTAAGAAACTAGACTTTAAGCCTATTTAAATTACTTGTAATTTCAGCTGTGTATGTGGCTTGTAGTTACCGCCCTAATTTCAAGTGGAATAGTGGTCCAGATAATTTCAGTACATGTGAAAATGCTTCAGTCAAAGCAGTAGCAAATAAAAGTTATCTGATCTTAGTGGGATCCTTTTGGCCCTCCTGCTGTTCATTTCCATGTGCCTCTCAAATATTTCCTACTTGCAGAAAGCATGTGCTGTGTTAGCAGGCAGTAACTTTTTTTTTTTCCAATGCATGTGTTGGACACCCCACCACCTGCTGACCAGGTTTTTGAACTACCATATTGCTTCTGGTTCTTTCTGAATTGTTTCCACATCAGGAGATTCTGTGTGGAGTGAGCAGATGGACAGGATTTTCCAAACAACCTCAAGAGCAGCTATGGTGAAGTGCACTCTGACTATAAAGGACTAAAATTTAGGCAGATCATGAGCTCTAACTACCCTGACTTCTCTTACTGTGGCTTGGCTTGACCACATACACATACCTTAGGAGCAGTTATAGTGGAAAACACTGAGATGATGGCACTGCTTTGAGCTGTCAAGTTAGACAGAATCCTTCTTTTTCCTCCTCCAAATCCAATTAATTCCATCTGCAGTTTCTTCCAATCCCCAGTGGTTTTTATGAAATAAAATCTTAAGTTTCTAATCTAAGAACTAATTGTAAATTAATAGCATCAGTATGTAACAAAGAGACGGATTAATGCAGGCCCACACATTCACTTTTCCTTTTTGATTACAGTTCTGTATTGGATGGATCTCTCAGGACTGCTACCAAGATGTAACATAGTCAGAAAAGTGTTTATACAGTAATGAGAGAGGTGTGGGGGTTTTTTCCATACTCATAGCTTGGCTAGATTTCTGATTTTTAGAAAATTCTGTGTTGCAGTCTTGCTAACAGTCTTATTACAGTTTTGATGAATTGCAGTCTTTGTTATTGGGGGCATGGGAATGATTTAGAGTAACTATAGACAGTTTTGCAAGAAAATCGATGAGGTTTGTGTTTTCTGTTGGTTTACTTTTGTGTTTAAGTGTGGACAATTACTTGTAAAATGTAAGGCCTACTATTGGAACAGTATTCCTGAACCGTATTTTCAATGTCCTGAATTTGTTACATACTATAATTTCTTGTGTCTTTTCTGTTTGTTTAATTGAAGATATTTCTCTTATCAACTTTCTAAACATGAAAGTGTCTTTGCTTGTGATGCATGAATTTACATTCGTCTAGGAAAGATAGTGTTTAAGTGGTGGTCTGATTATGATTAGTGTCTTTTCTTGTTAATCAGACTGTGCTGCTTTTCTCTTTGTGTATCTCTGCTTTTCATTAGTGTAAATGTTTAGTACTCTATGCAAGCTCTGTATGACGCTAGAGGAAATATCTGCAGCTTGGCTCTTGTTTGCTCTTAAATCTTTTGCTCTGCTATTACTTTGGTCTTGTAGGGATGGTCCTTCATAATTTCCTGTATTGTCCATATGTGTTCAACCATCCTTGATATTAGTAACAGGTTAGACCTTTGCTGTCTGCCACGAGATCTTCTAAATAATTCCACTGGGATTGACATCCTACCAAAGAAGAAAGAGAACTTCTTGAAGAGGGAGAAGACTATTTAGAGAACTGGAAAATCAACAAACCAAGGTTACTCTTTTGTGTCCTTCTCTGTGGGAGAAAGAGATGCTAGTTCATTATCTTTCTTCACACAACAGACTTTTCAAGACAAAACTGCTTTTATCTTTTCAGCATTGAGTGTTTTGTTGGCATGTGGCATAAAAAACCTCCTGTGTGAATTTGGAATTTAGGCTTAAGGAAAGTAAAACTCCTTGAACTGGAGTGTTTAGAATTCAGTCCACTTTCTAACTCTTCTCTGTCACTGTGCTAGTTTGAGAGCTGGGCAAATAATTTCTTGACAGGACACCTCTTAAGCTTAGTGACAAAATACTGATGCTCAGCATCTGTACCGTGTGTTTTCTCAAAGGAGTGGCTATAGTAGATGCAAACACTGAAACACATTCAGTTATCCAGGACTCAATTCTGACTCAGTGGATTGTCTTTTGCTTCTCTGGAGCAAAGAGGTCTCTGCCTGGCTGAACTGGTGTCTGGTGGGATTTGCTGCTGTGGAGCTCCTGACCAATGGAGCATGGACTTGTCTGCGTTGTCTCTTCTGGGCACGGGTGGGTGAGCTATACCCAGAGGGAGGAAAGATGGGACTGAATTTGTAACTTCCAATTAATTCTCAACTACCAGGCTGGCCATGGGAGTCTCTCTACCCTGGATTTTTAAATAGTAACGTCATGAAGGCCTAGGATAGTTAGGAGGAGCTAGAGAGCATTGTTTCAACCTTCCTAAGCTGGAAGTGAAGCTGGAAGTCTGCCTTAAAGTTAACTACCCTGTTCAGCCAGAGATATTGGCTGTTCTGAAAGAGGCTCATGGAAACATTTATAAAACTTCCTGGGTGGAAGGAGAGCAGATTTGTCTGTAGCTAGTGACTCAGCCAAATATCAAACCAGATTGTTTTCAAGCTGATTAGCAGGTCTTTCCTTGATGGACATGATGATGGACAAATCAGTCACTGACTCTCTTCAGATCTATCAAATTGAAGCCAGGATCCTTGCATTGGGATCATTAGTATCATCAAACAATGCCACTAATGAATAGTGGACCACTGTGTAAATCTCTTTCTCTGACTTGTTTAAAGAATTTGATAATTTATTTGGGATACTGATGACTCTCCTCAATCGCAGTAAGCAGGACTTTATTTTTCTTGCAGTAGGACAGGAGAGACTCCTCATTAATATGGAATGGTTAATTTTTACTGCTAAATAACCAGACCAACAGCAACTGCAGCTGTTAGACTTCAGATCACCCCTTTGCCTGGAAAGCAATTAAAAGCAAAGTTTTGAGAAAGGAGAAACCTATCTTGCTGTTGCTGATTTTAAAGTGTGTAAGAGAAAAATGCCGTCATAAAAAAAAGATGAGAAGGCCTGACACTGAATTGGTATTCACTCCCTACAGCCCATTTAATGTGTAGTAGATGGAATAAAGGTTGCTGCTTGTTTATGACAAGCTTGGCAGACCAGCAGTACGCATTAGAAAGTGAACACTTTTGCTGAAATACACTAAACTATGTTAGTCATTTGAATTGATTTGTAACATGTATTTTTAAAATATATCTAGTTGGTATAGTCTTTGTAATATAAAGCAAGCAATAAATACTTTTGTTTATGATGTTGTAATAGTATAATTGATAGTATTAAACAAATATATCAGGCGATTATCAGAAATTTTCATTCATTTTGGTGTGTCAAGTGAAAATATAAAAGCATTCATCTAACTTAAGGTGCGGATAACTTTCAGTCTGTTGTATCAAATTCTGTTTCACTACGGGTCAGTGTCCGCTTCTGTATCTTTGGCTCTAGTTGTCAGAATCTTATACTGGATTATTGTTAGTGACTTACATAGGCAGGTGTAAATCTCTGGCATATGCTATTAGTTGGAGACTGTGGAAACATTGCACAAAATATCTTTGAGTAGAGTGGTTAAATTTCCAAAGCAGAAATACTATTTCTTGAACAGCTATGCCATTAATATTGATACTTGGACTCTGGTATGTCGTTCTTCTGTGAGTAATTAATCCTTATGACCCTTGTACACATTCAGGACGGCAGCCAAAATGACTGCCTAAACGTGGAAATTAGGCTCTCTATCACCTCTTCTGTTGTTGCTGTTCCTTTGTCATGGCCCAGGGCTTATGGAATTGAGTTTATTAGAGCTGGAGTTGTGTAGTTTTGTTTGTGGCTGTTTTAAGCTTTTCAGCCCTCTTTTCTAAGCCGCTGTCTGGTTCAGGGTCTTTTTGATCCATTTCCTCTATCTTACATACTGCTGATAAGGGGGCTGGAATTATACCCCATCATTTGGCTTTTCATTGTACTTGGTATCTTCAAGGAGTGAGCCCTAAAATAGCTGTTGAGAGATTTTGTTTAGCAATAATAATGGTATTTTGTTCCCAGACTTATTTTCTGCTTTTAGGAATTAGATGCTCCCATTCCAGAAAAACATGCTGATTTTGGAGACTGTGTTCTGTTTGCTTTGAGCAGCCACACATCTCACTTCATCAGTTAATAAAGAGGAAGTGTTGAATTTTGATAGTTAAAAGAAGCTGAACCACTGATTGAAGTTGCTGTTCCTGTAAGAGCTCCATTCACAGGCTTCAGAAGGAAAAATTCTAGGGGTATGCTCTGTTTGTAGGGAGTTAGAAGGAAATTACATCATTCAAGAGAGACATCATTGTGGAAAAGGTGCAGATTGTAGCTGGCATTAGAGCTGCAAATAATTGCTTTGATTTGTTGACTTAAAATTGTAAGGCGGGGGGAGAGAAAAGCACTGCTGGTGTTTCTTCATGCAGCCTCCACTGGACACTCTGGGTGCATGTGGTGTGTCTCAATTGACACTGTTCTACTGCCGTTATTGCAAACAAGCAAACTCAAACCAGCTGGGACTCTGCCCCTATATGTATTGTGTACAATATTACTTTGTCTCATACTAAGAAAACGATTGTTTCCCTATTTGGCTTTGCACAACAGTGAAAGATTTATGCTTCTTTCTGGCTGAACGAAGATTACCTATTGTGCTTTTTCCGGAAAGGAACCTGAACAGGGTTCAAATTGCTGTGTGCCAAAGGAGTTAGTTAAGTGAGCTAAACTCAAAATTAAGGGTGTCCATGAGAAATAGTTTGTGAAAATATCTATTATACTTACATAAAAAATTTATAGAAACGAAAGACTATATTGAAACATCAACCTGTATCCAGGGCTGAGGTATTAAACCACACCAGTTCTCTTACCTGTCTGTTAATAAAACAGAGACTGTGGTGTAAGTCCCAGCTGTATTTTCTTCTGTTTATCTGTCCCCTTATAAATACTATTCATACTCTGTGTATCCTTTCCACATGGATATATTTATAAATGGGAAGAATGCCTCCAAACCCCTGTTTGTCAGCTCCTGTATTTCACCAAGCTCTGTTTTAAGAGTTGAGGATTACAGTCTTGCAGGGGGTAAAGAGGGGGCTGTGTTGTTACCTGGGATTCCTCTTACCCTGGAGCCTGTACTGAAGTGTTGAGTAAAGATCATAGAAACAGCCATATGGGATCAACCAGAGCTCCATGTAGTGCATATCCTATTTGTAACAGTAGCCCCAGGAAAGACTGAGGAAAGAATGTCTGAATATGTCAAGGACTCTGGAGATTTTTGTCATATATTCCTAGTTTCCAGCACTCTGTGATATGGTACTTTCTCAGTTGAAGTTCTGTCTTTGTGTTAAACTGTTCTGAATGGATTTTTTAAAAAAAATTGTTTAATAACTTGTTAAATCCAACTTCTGGCTTCCTTTATGTTCTGTTCCAGCACCAACCCTATATTGCTTGTATGGAGTTAGGGGTGTGTATGAAATTTTTGAAAACTTGGTCCCAGTTTACCTTTATACTTGCTTCTGAGATTCAGTGGTTATGCCTGCTCTTTTCCAGAGGTTTCCTCACTCTAGTTCCTCATCTGCTGTTTAAGGATTTTGCACCCTACTGAAGTAAGAACTATTATCATTGTTATTTTGTGTAAAACAAAGCTGAGAGCAAGTGTTTTAAAAGTGCTTAAAAGATGAATCCAGTTCTCCAGTTCTCATCTCGGGAGCTGGTGCACAACTTCAAGGTACTTAAAAGAATACAGCTCTCAGAACATGTCCCTGAGGCACAGTGCAGAGAGGCACTCAAGAGGCCCTAAACAAGCTTGTTCAAGTACTAAAAGCAATACTACTGGGTTACCACAAAGATCTGCCCAGGGTAATTAACCCTGCAGTGGAACTAGGTAAAATAAGTGTGGTAGAGAACTATAGTTACACTGCTGAGCAGTGTTAGTGGAAAAGAATATGCTATTAGATCATTTTTATTAAATTACATATATGTATGCTATAGAGTTATGTGGTAATAATGCAAAAAGAAAATCATGTTACTAGGAATTTTATGAAATAAAGTCACAGGTAATGTCTGGTCAAAGACCATAGGCCATCCATCTTTCATCTGCACCAACCAGGCATGGTTTTGCTCGTGAAGGCAGGTAAAGCAATTTTAGCCCTTCCCTGAGCATTGCACCATGCTGTGTATGAGATTTAAGCTGGATGACATTATTGGTATAGTTTTAATGCATCTCTTCTGTCCCTTTCTTCTCATCTTTTTCACACAGGCTGTAACCAGAGCTGAACATTCTCTTTAACTGCTTACTTTAAGGCATATTTGCTCTGTGCGCAAGCAGAGTGACTCATAGTTAATAACCAGTGACTTAACACCTGCCCTATCTCTTAACTCTGTTGTCAGATAAGAGGTAGATAGTAGCAGGAAAAGTTTTGGGTCTGTATATGCTAGCGGCCAAACCATGTTCACATAAAACCAGTGGTGTGTGATTGAAGTAATCGACAATTGTTGGTATTTTTGGCTGCTCCTTTCAGAGATGCAAATAGAATTGCACATTCCAGGTGTTGAAATATGGGAAGCAGCAGCGACAAAATCACGTTTGAAATCAGTGGCACTCTGCTTGCAGTTGAATGCTGCCTTGAAGTTGATTCTCAGAGTTGCATTTCATGGCTTTTGCAGCAGCTCCTCTCTGCTATCTTCTAAGTGGCAGAGATCCTCCAGCAGGGACGGATGGAGCCAGAGGGTGGCTGGGCTGGAGGATAGCCTGCCATGAGCTGATGCTCAGCTGTGCTGGGCTGCTGGGGCACAGCTTTTTGGGGAGAATGTGAAAACTGCAGGGTAAAGGCAGAAGGGGAAGGCTGTAATAGGAAAAAAAAGGAATAGCAGAATGAAAGAAAAAGTCTGATTCATAACTGAAGTATTTCAGGATCCCAAAATTGCTGAATTCTTTGATATTGCTATCAACTGCTGGCATGCCACTGAAATAGTAAGTCTAGATAGAAGGGCCAGAACCAGAACTAGACATGTGAGAGAGTTGTATAATCTGCCTTTCACAGAAATAAATTCTTGGGTTTTTTTTCCCCAGAGTTTTCAAGTAGAGTACAGTGAATTTAAATTAGTAAGTCTTTAAAAATAAATTACTGCTTCATGGAGTTGATGCCATTTTAGTGACAGATGACCTGGATTGTTTTGCTGGGAAGGAACCACCCTTCCCTTGAGAAAAAGTCACAGCTGCTTATCTCAGCTATGCAAACCCAAAAAACCTTAAATATTGAATTACTTACGTATTGTACATGGAGAGTTCTGAGAGGAAACATAATTCCTTATATTTACAACAGTGAAATAATTCAGAATATTTTTAATTTTTTGCTTTGAGGGTTTGTTCTGGATACTAAAAATACCTGTGGTGAGTTTGCAATGATCATTGACAGGCCTCCTCTTTTCATAGCAAAAGGTGTAGTGAGATACAGATGAAAGATAACTTTCTGCAAGGCACTAATAGCAAAATGGACATAACAAAGAGATTATAATTTCTGAGCTTTCCTTGAAAGGGCATGGTCCTTTCTCCAAACCTAGCTAATGGAAAATCAATCATGTCTGGCTAATTTCTGTAGTGGCTAATTTTAGATTCTTTATTCCTGTGCTTAAATCACTGATATTCAGAAAGACTGGCTTGAAAAAATGTCATTTGTTTTGAGATCATAGGAAATAGACAGGGAGAGAGCTTTTGTCTCCCTATTCTTGGTTGCCTCTGCATGTGTGCTGGGCAAGCCTGCCTTCCATGTATGCTAGAGGGTGTTTTTTGCATCTTACAGAACAAAGACCACTTGAGGAAGTCACTACAGAAGTGGGATTTACAATGCCCCCCCATCAATTCAAATTTAGACATGTGAATTTGTGTGTTTTCAGAAATGGCTTAAAACTTTTTTTGTAACTAAGAGTATATTTTGCACATTGGGTTGAGAAATTTTATTTTAAAGTGTAAAAATACGTAATCTTAAACACAGAACAATGTGTTTCTAAATCTCTGAGTCCTGTCACTTTAATGTAACTTCTTGATGACATGTAATCAAACATGTATTAATCAAAGCAGAACTGAGCCATGTTAGCAAGTTAAAACAAAAGCAAAATATTTTTGACTGTGCACATGCAGTGATGCCATGAGAAATACAACAGTTTGCTGAAAGCACGCAAGTTGTTTTTTTGGCATGGTTTTAAACAAGCAAGGCTGCATGAGGCACAATATGACATTTTGGAGTTCATGTTGGGAGTAAACATGCCACAACAATCAACTATCTTGTCAAAGAGCTACAAAAATATTTTTTTTCCCCTCCAGAGCAATCCTAGGGAAAGAATATTTAGTATATTAGCTGTCTGGGAAAAAATTAATATGGAGCTATAGAAGAGGGGAGTGGATTATATGAAAAAGAAACATTGAAAGCTATAGTTTGTTGAGTCTATTTTTTTGAGCACCAAAGTGAACATTTTACCATAAATTCCATTTAAGCCTATTACATAATCAAGCATATCCCACCAGCAAGATGTATAAATGAAACCACCATTTGCATATAAAAGACATTCTTGACTATTTGGCAAATTCTTCCAGTATTTTCTTTGATTGTTTTGATTTATGCTAAAACCATAGTAAATATACATAAGTGTGTATAAAATATTTCTATATTTAATAGCAAATATTTTAAAATCTAGTTTTCTTTGTAGGCATTGAAAGATCTCTAAAATAAGAAGTTATATCTCTATTTGTTTTGTATTGGCATCATAGTAAATACAGTGATTTTTATTTCTTCCTCGAGTTGTCATCTGAAACCAGCAGCAAGACCTACTTAGGAGACCTTCCTCATCAGATGTGTTTGTGCAGAAAGCAGAATACTGACAGGTACAGTGAAGGACTTTTCTGTAAATTGCAAAGAATTTTGCACGCAGGATTTTATGAAAACTGCATTTCTTGGCCTGCGACAGATGCTGACGGTCTCAGTCCTTCCTGTAGCACTCCACTATTACATTATATTGTTTCATTGTGAATCATAAAAAGTTTTTTGTCTCATGTGGAAAACAGCTTCTGAATTTAAGGTTTTAAAGAGAATCTGAAAATAAATCGTTAAACCTCAGTCACGGAAGTCTTTAGCAAAAGTTAAATCATGTCAGTAAAGACTGCACTGTTGGGCATTAAGAAGACTCCTTTTTCTTGCAAAACATTTGGGGGACACTAGGAAATAGGTCAACTAATTTAAAGGACTGATTTTGAGATTACTCTGGACTACAACTGTAGACAGTGTTGATGATGTGAGAATGCTGTGTTTGCTAAGATGACTGGTGTTTTTTTGACTTTTTAGTTGTACTGATGCTTTCCCTTTGTTGAGACAAATTTGATACCAGTCTGCTTTCCTCCTTATGCTGAGCACATACTGCATGTCTGGTCATTTCTCAGCAGCTGTTAAGTTTTTGATTGGTTTCAACCAAATTTGTTGGAAGAGTTAAGTCAAGTTAATGGTTTGTGTGAGTTTCCCAGAAAGGCACATAAAGAGAAGAGGGAGAGAAGAGGAAAAGCTTACCTGGATAAAAGCATATAATAAAGGAAAGTCCTGAATTCACTGCCTCTCATCAGGGTATCTGCATGCATTATTATCTTCCAAACTTGTATCTACAGAACCCCAAATGTCAGCTGTTCTGAACTTGTTTTTGGTCACATTTCAGTGTTGCATTTCTATTAGACTTTTTTCATTGAGACTTTTCCTTTGGTTTCTTCTACACTAAAAAACTTCATCTCAAAACTGTCTTCTGAAATATCTGTGTGTTCTTTTCCTTAGTTGCTGACGAAGGCCTTGGTAAAATTCAGACTATAACAGGAGATGCTGTGACCTCGTTTCTGAGATTTCAAGGGAGTTTTTTTGGCTAATTTATTCTCTTTTTTGGGAAGAGTGGTGGTGTGTCTTTTGTAACAGATATTACCAAGGAGCAATGCGAAGTATGTATGTGGTACTGTTTGGGTTGGGGGAAGGGAGATGCATATTAACGTGATTACTTGCAGGATGAAAGATAGTGAGGTATTTTAACTGTTTTTGGCGTTAGACCAAAGTGAAAAATTAATGGGCTGTAATGCTGTTGGCTTTGTTTGATGAAGTGCTCAGTGAATGTTATTCAACTGAAGAATAAATATTCTTGATGCAGTTGTTGAAAGAAAAGAAAAAACATTGCAGCACACTGTAACTTGGTGGTGTTAAGCATTCATTTAATCAACATGTTAATCATTAGCTTTGGTTTTGGCTTTTAAGTTTTGGAGTGAGGAAAGGCTGTTCACCATAGAACAGTTAAGAATGTGAGGTGGCTGAATCAGAGAGGCTTAATTGCTGACCAGGTCTTGTTTCAGTAACAATGTGTTGCAAAGGGCTGAGATGGTGAAGCTTTGCCTGACTTCTCTAAGTTTAGGTCTGGTAGTGCATTTTCATTGCAGTGCCCACAAATTTGTGTTGCCTCTACAGAAACAGGGTCCCTCTGCATGCTTATGGTCATTATGGGCTGCTGTTACAGCCAGAAAGTGCAAGATAAATGGATATGTGACTAAAGAGTTAAGCTACCAAGGATAGTTGCATTGAGGTTACCAGTAGATTGATAAAGAGTAGAATAAATTTTTACTGAAGAAGTTTGTAGTGAATACATGGCATATAGTACAAATAAATATTTTTTTAGCCATTGCTGCAGCACTCTTCTGGGTATATATTAGTGCTGCTCCTCCTACAGAGTAGCACTTTGCATGGAAGGGTATGGTGGAATGGGGGATGTTTGTTTGCCCTTTGACATAATATTCTTGTGTGCAGGTAATGCAAATACTTTTTGCATGAGAAATATAAGTTGTGGTTGAAATCTGTGATAAAATATCTGGTGGATGCTTAGGGGAAACTCATTTTAACTGCAGAATGAGGGGAGGAAACTTGGAAGAAGTGGCACATTTCTAAATATGGGATGGTGTCTTGTTAGATAAAATATTGAATCATACAACCTGTTGGCTTTTCTTGGTAGTTTGAAGCTTCAGCTATTGCACAATGTGTAATTCAAGTTTAGAGAGATTGCTAAATTATTTTTCTATTATTTTTAATGTTTTGTAAGAGAGGTAGTGGTGATGGAGTTGGTGGATATCTCTGAACTACAGTGCCCTCTATTACTGTTCCAGTATTGAGTTACTTTTAATTAGGTTTTGTTATTATTTAGTTAAGCTAGAACAAAATTCTCAATTAAAATTGATTATTCTGGTATGGTATGTGCTGCATTCATTTATCTAATTTGGTGAATCAAACTTAAGAAAAAGTGAAGTTAATTTGTATTATAAAGGGACTTGGTTACTGCAGATATGATAGAATAATACTGATAATGCATAACTTAAACCAGCAGCAAAATAGGATAAAGATGTGTAGATTTTTCTTTCGATAAATATCTCAAGTTTCTGTGAGTCGTGACAGTTAATTTTTAGTGCTTTACAAGAAGGGTACAGAGTTAGCATTGACAATTAAATTTAAGAAAGGACCAGAACTGATTTAATATCTTCTGGAAATGAATTTCAAATCTCCTGCTCCCTACACAAAGCTTTTGAAGTATCTGTGAAGAGTGTTGGTAAAAGTGCATTGTATGTGCAGCATGGAGTTTTTTCAGTTTTTTAGGGTGGAAGCTGCCTGTTAGACCAACGTCAAAGTATTTTTACTTGGAAACTATTTAAAATGCTGCCTGGGAGCTTGATGTGTGTTTTAAAAGAACAGGACCAATGAAATCCACTTGGGTGGTACATTTCATAATCATGAAATATTTTTTGTGGAGTAAGTGGCACAGCACTGCCCTGTTGTGCTGCAGATTTTAGACACTCAGTGAAACCACAGTTCTTCCTGCAAGGGCAGAAGACTCCTAGAAATGTGACACGGAGTCACACCATTGGTAAGAGAAATCCCAGGAGTGCTCAGATCTTTTGGAACAGCAGTAATCTTGGAAATGATTTTGTTGAACATAAATTCTCAGAGTGCAAGTGTTCTGCATATAGGAAACTTCAGTCCTAAAATCCTGAAAGCATAAATTGGTTTTTGATGCTGCCCTGCCTTTGATACAATACACTACAGTGAGCTTTAAGAGCTGGATTCCTAAGGCCAGGATCCTGTCAGCTGCCCAGACACTGTTGTTTCCTGTACGAAAACTAGATAACTTGAATTGAATAAAAGCCTACCTAACCTTTTCTTTATTTAAGAAAACTAAAGAAGCTATGCATAATACTTGCCTTTGATGGCAAAATGTGGTGGTGTTTTTTGGGAGCCAGGCAGACCAATGAAATTCATTAAAATAACTGAGAGTGGACAGATAGGTCAAACCAGAATATTGATTTTTTAAATAAAAATTTTTGTAATTTTGCATATATCTAGATACTGTGTTAAATTCTCAGAGTAGTTTGAGTCTATGGGAAGTTTAAAATTGTAATGACAAGCTTTGTGTTTTTAAACTAATAATAGTAAAAGAAGTCCAGTGGGAAAATGACTTTTTCATGACATGTCATTGTAAAATGGACACAGAACAAAACAGTTTCTATTACAGAAAGTACTGTTGTGCTTTGGTGGAACTTATGAAGAAACTCAGGGAGCAAGTAAGCTGGTGACCTGTTCCAAAGGTATAACACTCTGGCACTGTGTCATTTCTACCTTTTGCTCTTCTACGGGACTGTTATAGCAGTTCTGAAAGGAAGCCACTAAATAAGTTTTAGTTCCTTCCATAGTTGTATTTAGTAGATGATCTTCTCCACAAACACTAATGTAATACTTGTCCAGCACTTTGAATAGCAGAGCAGTAAAATAAAATCACACATTATCATGAAGTGCTTGGAAGAGTTAAACCCGTGCCAGGATTTGATGCCACATTTATTATAAATTGCATTATAGAGTGTTACACTGCACTGCAGTTTATCCTTGCTGTTTGAGGCAGTCAACGTTTGTATTGGTGATTCTCGTGGCTGACTGTTGCTCTTGGAATTTTTGAGTTTAGAGGTAGAAATGATTTGGAGCATCATAAGTTCTGTAGCCTAAACTCTTGTGGGAAATGAGCATTTTTGAGCGTGGCAACAGTATTTAATCTCAGAATATTGTCTTCAGAAGCACAGAAACCCCTGTGCAGCAGAATTTCAGCGCAATTTGCTGCAAAGAGTAGTCCTCTACTGCATTTTTCCCCTTACTCTCCAGCTGGCCACAAAAGTCTCACAACAATAAACACCTGTATTGCAGAGACGCTTTGGCAGTGAGAGCAGCCTGCTCTCACCCATGTGATTGTAAATTGCATAGCTTGGCCTTCTCCCCCCATCCCTTCAGATCTTTCCTGGAGCTGGAGCTCAAGGTGCAGTTCATTCTGGCCTCTCACTCATCCTGCCATCTCTTAAACACTGTATCCTGCTATTCAGGTCACAGCAGAGAAGGTCTCAGTTAGGAACTCTGTGCTCAGGTGCAGGAGGACAGCCTAAGAATTTTCATTCCATGCTTTGGTCCTCACAATTTAAGCAATGCCCTCTCATCCCACCCTTGCTACAGCTGCACAAGGGATAGGTAGTCAGGGATAGTGCTGGTGAGGGATGCCACGGAGTCTCAATGACTGGAGGATTTGAAGAAGAGTTGTTTGCCAGAAACAGGCTGGGTGGTCGTACTGCAGTTCTGAAGCAAGAGATGAACCAGGTGGTATCTTAAGCTTTCTTCAAAGCCCCTGTTTCAGGGTGTTGCATTTTTGTATTGAAGCAAAGTCAGTGACTATACTGCTTATCAAAGTCAGATTTGCATTAAAATCCTTTTGAAAAGAAACTGTGCTTTGCTAAGAATTAAAAAGACTATCTAGACGGTATTTTTAATGATCTCTCTCCCTTGCAGCCTTTAAATTTTCCAACATCTATTTTATATTTTACTGCACTACAGTAACCTGACATGAAAACAGAAATTTAACCATTTGTCTTCTGTCCTTCCTTCATTCTATCCTTCCTTCCATCCTTCCTTCCATCCTTCCTTCTGTCCTTCCCTTGCAAATATATGGTAAAAGGAAGTAAGAGAATGAAGGCAGTGGTTGGTGTGGAGGAAGACTCTGAATTCTAGGGATATTGGATTTGGGGTTGAGAAACTGAGCCTATTTCCAGGAGAAATTATGCTAACTGAGCATCCTGCTCCATGCTGCTTTCAAAAGTGTACTTTTGCTAACTCCCTGGAAGGCCACACATGCACCCAGCAGCAAACATCCTGATTGGCTTCTCCCTCACACACTTAAGACAGGCTTTTCATTAGCCTGGGTCCAAATAATGACTTGCAGGTACAGATTTTATGCCAGCTCTTCTTTTTCTGCTGTCAGCATCTTCCCCTTCCAACACATTGAGCTAGTCTGATATTAAGAGCATGAAAAATAGGTCATATGCTGTTATTTATTGAGCAGAAGATCTTATATTTTCTTCTTTTTAAAATCTGTCTTCTTACTGTGCTGTTAGTAGCAGAACGGTATTTTGTCCCCTTGTCTTTCAAAATACATCTTCTGTTTAGGGCCCTCTGACCACTCCCTGACAGGTTGGATCATGACAGCAAAGTCACACCTGAAAATTTTGGGCAGAATGGAAATTTGCTTGTATAAGTTGTGTAGAGACAGGGAGGGAAGAGGGCCAAAGATGGAGATGTTGAATTTGCCACAAGGAAGTGGCCTCTGCCTGGGGAGAAAATCCTGGATGGAACTTCAGTGTGTTTAGAGCGTAATGAAAAAACCCAACAGCCTAGGTGATGGTTCCAAAAGCAAAATCAGATGTCACAAACTCTAGGTGACCAGAAATTGGCAGCATCAAGGATGATTTGACTGCTTGTCGTTGATTATGGTTCAAAATCTTTGGGAAAATGTCCTGCCATTCTAGATTGCACTCTCATAAGAGCGTCTCATAAACAGATTAGAAAAGTATTCCCAAAAGTTCTTCCACAGCTAGAACATGATGGACAACTTCACAGAGGGTGTGAAAAATAGAAAGACCTAGAGAAATTCTGTGGATATAGTCACACATTTTCAGATGGAGAAACCAATTAAAAAAATTCTAGACTTCAGCCATAAAAATTAAATTGAAACTGTACTGGCCATCCAACAGCCTGATGCTAAACCAGAAATTTTGCCAGTGTGAAAACTTTATAATAGAGTGTGTGGTGTTTGTGCCGGTACTATGAACCTACAAATAGATGAATTTCAGTTAGTTTTAAATTTCAAGCATGTTACAGTGGACTGTTCAATAATTCAGGAGCTGAGACTTCGTGGCTATTCTGCATACTGGAATAAGAGTAAAATATTATTGAGAAAAATTGGTTCACTTCTCTGTGATCTGACTCTAGGAATGTAAGAGAAATTGTTCTGTCCCTGTTACTCATTTTGTCAGACTTGAAGTCAACAGAAAAATGGTTTATCAGAGAAAAGTACATGGAAATTAACCGAAGTGGTTCAAAAAACTGTAAGATGCTGCATGAAATGCATGATAAGGCCTCCCTATTTTTCTGTATAGGAAGCAATTATTGACCTGAAAAGCTTTTTTGTAGGTATTATTTTTTTAAGAACAGCTTTATCGTCACTTATATTTGGAATTTAAAAAAAAATTTGGAAAACTTTTGCCAGAAATGTGACAAAAAATAAAACATGGATTAGTGTTTTGATTTATAAAAAACATCTGGATAAATAGAGACTTCTAAAATTTTTATTTTCTTAAACCAGAATTCTTTCATACAAGACAGGAAACAAATATGTTACATGTACCATAGGCCTTTGATGCTTTCTTGTGATGAAGACTGTCATTTTTCCAAGTATAGAAAGTGGTATAGATTTTTCCAAATCAGGCAACATATGCTGTGTTGCGTTCTTCAGGTTCAATTTGGAGCCAAAATAATATTGTGCAGCAGCATTCTTTGCTAAAAAGCAAGCATAGGTGATAAGATCCAGTGATTATTGCTCAGGAAGGAGTGTCAGGAATCATTAGTATCTTATTCAGGTTCAGTAACCGTTGGGCTTCCCAGGGCTGCTCGTACCGATTGCAATCGACCTGAACTCCTTCCCCTGTTTTTGCTGAAGGTCAGGAATAGTTTGCTGCAGCAAGAACCTTGTTTGTTTTTTCTCCCTGATGTAGAAATCTGAGCTGATAAACTCAGTTGTATACCACCTTGCAAGTATTTGTATTATTAATACATGAACTCCGAGGAGGTATTTGTTGCACTAAACCCCATGAATCGAAATCTGGTGCCTTTCTATAGTTACCTAATAGTTGTTTCTAGGAAGGTGTGCTCCATTTAGTGCCATTTTGGGCCTTCTTGATTTGAGGGATCTGTGTTGTGAAAAGTTTACAGAACACATTAGCATTTTATATGATCAAGATTAGTCAATTTTAAAATATCATGGCTCCTAATAACAGTGATATTTCCACTTACTCTGTGTGTAATAACTCTGCAGCCAGACCGCCAACAGCTATAAAAAGAAAAGTCTCACTTCTTAATGGATTTATTTTTTGTATTTCCATTTAACAGCAATGCTTCAAAGTTCACTATCACACTTGAACAAAAATTACTGAGTGAACTGGAGACATAAATATTTTTTAGTATTTAGTATATTTTTCACAAGTGAAATATAAATATCATTAGTGCCTAGGAATAGAGGACTCTTGAGTAGGGTGAGGCTGGAGGAAACTCCTCTATCTGCTGCACTTCAGTAACCTATAGGCATGTGGAAATGCATAAACGATGTTTGGTCTGTTCTTTCTCAACTATACCTTTCATTGTCTCCAGCCAGGTAGTGAAATTCAGGGTGAGAGTATTTTCAAGTTTCTTTCTGCAGTATAGTAATTTACTCTGCTCTCAGTGGTTATGAAGATTATCTCATTAACTAAATGTCAGTGCTCTCAGTTCAAAGAGGCAAAAGGTATATGCAGAGAGACTGGATAGGATAAATGATGGCCTGATGACAGAGGAAGAGGAAACTGATTAGTACTTTGCAGTGTTTTGGCATAAAATAGGATTCTCAGTAAATAGTGCTGTTTGCTGGGAAGTTCTCAAAAGCCTGAGTGGTATCCATTGACTGGTGGGAGCCACCCCTTTCAAAAGGTTCCATGGAGGGAGTGGTACCAGGTTCTGGCATTTCTTAGCCTTGCCTTGTATAGGGTGTTTGCAAAGGTCAGTGCTGAATCTACTTTTTATACAGAGTATCTTAGCTCTTACAGAAGGCGATGGGTCACCATTTAGAGGTGCCTGTCTTTCTCCATTGATGTGTAGAGGTAGCCTTGTTGGTTACTGAAATGAGATTGCTAATTTAAATTCCATGCTGATTGTGACAAACTGATTGCAGTCTGTTATTTCCTCTTTCGGAGGAAAGCCTGATTTGTGTCAGCTTACAACTCAAAATCCACTGCTGTTTTAGTTCACTGATACAACTTATTGTACCATTAGTGATGTACTGGTCAGGAGATGCACTTGGGCCTTGAAAACTCTTGGAAGAAGGGTTATATAGCCCAAGTACAACTGTCGCCAGAAAATTGTTCATCTGAAACTTAACCCAGTGTCAGATTTTTGGTTAGAGATCACAAAGAAAGAAACGTAAAACACCATAAAGAATTCTCACATACCCATGTACTTTGAAGATGAGGCATATCTCTGGGTGAAAAAAAGTCTGTGTTAACGTTAATTTTCTCAACACCTGTATGTTGTTATACTTTCGCCAAATTTGATAGTGAAATCAGTAAGAAGTTTGTGAAATCCATGCAATGTTTTTGGGTGGAGCATACAATCTCGAGGCTGTGTTACAGATGGAGACTGTCTCCAAAACCAAAATATGCACTGGCAGCATTTTAGTAACACAGAGCTGTACATTTTTACTGAGGTATTTGTGTAATGTGTTCAGGTTTGTTCATTTTAGTTTATGCCCCATCTGTAATTTTGCCATGGTTGACATAGCAGTAGGCAGCATGCCAACTTCCAGGCTGGCCAGGACACTGTCTTTTTGGCTGGAGGCTGCAGATAGTCCCTTGAGTGGATCGATTTATCACAGATCCCATCAGCAAAGCCCATTAAGCTTTCACTGAAGAAAGTGTAAGCAGTGCATATGCTTTAAGGTGGTCCTTGTTCAAACACAGCCATTGGTGATTGGTTTAGATATCAGCATTGGGGATCTGTCAGCAAAATTTTACATAGTTGTTGGCTGTTGGCTATAGCGATGTGAGTTGTTTCTTTTCATTGACCTTAAAAAGTGTTAGTGATTTTTTCCATATAGTGATGTCTGGGCAGTAGACTATACCCGTTGTGGGCAGCAGACCCATCATGTGATGCCTTCTCTGGAGAGCAGAAAGCCCAAGCTTCAGCTCAACAACAAAGTGACAGCTACTATTTACTGTGGGGGCAGAACATCATTGTATTTGCAATTGGCTTCACACTTCTTAGAGAGGATAATAGTTTATCATCAAAGTAACAGTCTAAAAGCAAAAAAAAACAACCACTGCCCCGCCCTCCCCCAACAAAACAAAATCCCCACTGCATATTAATTTCCTGTCTTTCTGTGTAGCTGCTGTCCACTGAATTACTAGTCAATACCCATAGTCCATATTTTGACTCCCATTATGTTATTGTCTGAAGATCAGCTTGTGACAATTTTTCTTATTACAGTTTTCTCTTTCTTTCTGTGCTCAGCCAACAGTCGTGCTGACAATGACACGCTTTTTTCTAGCTACTGCTTCAGCACTGCTGTTTGTTAAAGATGATTGTGCCCTCCTCTGTGTTTCCTTCCCTGCAAATCTTTCTGATGCAGTTGTGCGGGAGTAATTTACCCCGCTATGCAGTTCCTCTATTTGTGATTTCTAACCTAATCAATATCTTGAGAGATTTAAAAAATTTTGCAGGCTCTGGATGGTAGGCCCACAGAATGCTGAGTCATTTTCCCCAAATCGCAATAAAACATCACTTTTTAATTTCGTCTGCCTTTTCCCCCTCACTAATTTTCTCTTTTCTATCCTTTTTCTTCTGTCACTTCATATTTATGAAACTGTGTGTGTCTGTATTTTAATTTCTTGGCCTGGCTGCCCTTGCCTGCTTTATTTTTTTCCCCACTTTTTTGTTTTTTGTTAGATTTCTGTGGTGACACTGTGTGCTACTGGTAAAGTTGCCTTTCCCTGCTGCTGGCTTTTACAGGTTTACTGTTGTCTACCTGCAGACATCAGGCTCTTCACACAGAACTCTGAGCTGTGGTTAAAAAAAAGACAATTAGAAATGGTAGTGAATCCTTTACAAAGCAGGGAACAGTGACCTCGCTTAGGGTATATGTCACTAAAAAAGTGCAGATAGAGCAGGTTTGCAATTCCACACAGGATTTTTTTGAGAATCTTTTAATAAAAAGCCTCTTGTTTCTATGTTATCTTCTAAATGGGAAGTTCTTTACATCTGATTTAATGCACTTGAATTATAAAGGACACTTTACATTCCTGAGGCTCAGAAGAAGCGGAGTCAGTGGGTAACTCTTCAATTGCATAGAAACGTCTTGGGTCTGGTTTTATTTATTTTGAATGTCTTTTAGCTAAATCAAATACAAAATGTAACACTTGGACACCATATGGATTCATGATGTTTATGAGAAGAATTAGGAGGGATATGAGATTCATAAATCAGGGAGTGGCTCCCATTGATCTGTAAGTGTATTCTCTTTCCTAATGACAGAGATAGATGGTCATGTTCAGATCTCTTGACATTTCAGGGCAGACTGCATGATAGAAAGCATAAGAGACCTGCTTGTACTTTGAGCGCATTTCATGCTATGTTTCTAAAAGACCATCCTGTCCTCTTGTCTTTGGGACAGAGAGAGCAATGTGGAGTTTCTGTTTGTCTACCATGGTTGACCCATTTTCCCTCTCTTTCTGTCACTGCCGGCTAGTAGAATAATGGCAGAATAGAAAATACGCCTTTTTCTCCAGCTGATCTCTTCCACTTCCCTCTGTTACAAAACATTTTTGAGACTCTCCTTTTCTTCAGCCTCTCCCTCTTTTTTTTTCCTGAGATACAACTGAGTACTTTATCACAGTGCTGTCTTTTCCCCATCAATGTTTCCTTGCATGCTCTCAATTCAGATGGTTCTGCCTTTCAGTGAAAGGTTAGTTTCCTAATCTAAGTGAAACCTGTCTTTTTAAAAATAGACAAAGATCAAATTGAACTGATCAGCTCAAATGAAAGAAAATGGAAAGTACAAACCTGCTTTAACTCAAAACCTATACCTAAGGCTAATATGGATTGGGTCACATTTAGCAAGACTGTGTATCTCTGAGTTGCTTCTATTAACTGGGTCCATGTTCTCAGACTCTCTGGAAAAATAAGTAGAAAAGTAATTGGTGGAACCTAAAGTTACAGCATTGACCAAAGACAGGAGATAAAGTTGCATTTGCTGTTCTGGCTGCATATACAGGTTTAACATTTGAAATTGGATGGGTTTTTAAAAAATTTCTGCTGGATCAGGTTGGTGTTTGGGTTTTTTGTGGGTTTTTGTTTTGTTTTGTTTTAGCAGAGGTCAAGAAATACAAAGTTACAAAAATTTTCTCTTAATCTTGAAAGGCCTGTGATCCGCTTTCAAAGCACACTATGACCGAAGAAGTCATTCAATTGAATGACTAATTGTTTCAACTGGTCACCCTTTTAGTCTTTGAGTTATTGCATATTTCTAATACTTTGCCTTTTGCTTGCACCTTGGGTGTGTTACGGAGAATAAATAAGGTGCTGTACAAATGTCTGATGTTTTAGGCTGTTAGACTTTGGTACAGTGAGGTCTTTTCTTAGGCCATAATCTACGAGCGGAGCTGCAGTGAAGTCTTAACCGGCATTCCCATCCTTAAGCCAAGTTCAACTGTTAGCAGGATAGAAAGCTATGGATGCAAAGCTATACTATGTTCCCACTGAAGTGTTTCTCAGCTATTTGGACCTCTGCTGTGGTCACATACAGCAGACAGTCCACTTTCATGTGCTGACCCAATTGTTCGCTGCCTTTCTGTTCCAGTGACAGCCGCTGCTGCTTGTGTGCATCAAGACCAGCTGCTGCTTAGCCTGGGTAACCTTTGCTTCCTTCAAAGGCAATTGTGGCTTGAGTGCTTTTGGAGTGATGGGGTCTCAGTGGAGTATTTTGTAGTAGATGTGTATGCATGTGTTTAGCACAGCAGCAACGTAGAAAGGAATGTGCTATGAACAAGGATGAAGTAGGTTATTCAGTATAAGGGTAACGGTGACATGTGAGAATATTTAGTTTTTATAGTCTGAGAAAGCAGAAAAAAGGCCATTACCTTGTAAAGCATATTGTAAATTTTTCCTATATGCCATGTTTTGTGCTCAGTCCAGGTCCTTACTGGCCCATTTCTGTGCACTGACAAGATTCCTGCTGAGGGCTAATGAGCTGGAGCATGATGCAGAAGCACTCCGTAGCATATTTACTGAACTTGTTTTTCATTATACCAAATCTATTTTGTTCAACTTCACTTTATCCATGAGGTTTGAAGCACATGCTTATACATGTGATTCGTGTATAAATACATACCTGGAAAAATTCTCACTGCTTACCTCATGTCAAGACAACTGAGGTGTTGGCATCTCCTAACTTCTGCACCCATTTCCTCGTGCTCAGCCTCTTTGTTGCATGTCTTGTCTTTGACTTTAATGAAGCTCAGGGAAAGCCCAGCTGAGGGCTGCTGCACCAGCACAGTACATTTCCTATTCTGATACCTATTTCCTTTTCTAGTGTGCTGAGCTACAGTTCAAGCAGGTGCACTATCTTCACATAGTTCAGGAGGGAAATAAGACTCAGATTTTACCAAGGATCTAAAGTTCTGCTGGGCATGCATCCCACTATCCTCAGTGTAAGAGCAACACCAGTTCAGAGATGTCTCTACAGAACCTTAGAAATGTGAGTGGCTGCTATCTTAGGATCATATTATAATTCAGACTGAAGGAACCTCAGGAGGTCCTGCTCAAAAGAAAGTGAGCTGTGACCATTCAAATCTTGAAAACGTCCAACAATGGGAGCTTGTGTAACTTCTTTAAGTAATCTTTTCCACTAGTTGACTGTTCTCATGGTAGAAGAGTTTCTTCTTATACCCAGCCTGAACCGCTCTTTTTTCAATTTATGCTCATTGTCTATTGTGTTCCCACAAGCACTGCTGTGAAAAGGCTGGCTCCCTATACTTGATAGTCCTTGCAGAATTTATACTTGATAGTCCTTGCAGAATTTCTCTTTTTCTTTCTTTTCCAACTCCTTACAAGTGTTGGAAGGTTGCTGTTAGGTTGCTTCAAAGCCTCTTCCCTGGGCTGAACAAGCCGTGATTCCTTAGCCTGTTCTCACAGGGCAAGACTTCAGCCAGCTGACCATCTTGGTAGCCCTCATTGATCTCGCTCTGGTTTATTGATCTTTCTGGTATTACAAGCCCAGTGCTGGATGCAGGATTGTAGATGTGGTCTAATGAATGCTAGACAGAGGGGGCTAATTGCTTCCCTCAATCTGCTAGCTGTGTTCCTGTTCATGCAGCCCAGGCATCCTCCTATGTAAAGGGAAGCTCTGTTGCCCACGCAGGGCAAGAGCAGAGAGAGGTTTAAAGCTATCTAACATAACAAGGATGTTTTAAACTGCAGCTTGCATTGTCATGCGAGTAGCAGGAGGCAGATGGTGGAGCCTTCTCTAGTAGCAATCAGTATGTCACCATGGTGTGCCTCTTGCAGGCTCCAACTGTTGACAGGCTGGTAGTGGAGTCACCTCTGGTGGGACATATGCAAGGCTACTGTTGTATGCAGCACCACGCAGAGAGAACTCTACACTGAAGCCCTTTGTGCAAGAATTATTGGAGGAAACAGAGCCCTTTTCTGGCATGTCAGAGTCCTTGTTCATTTGTTGCTTCCTTCCCAACATTTTCAGCCAAGAAGCCATAGGCAGAATTGTAAGGGTAGAGATTTGAGACGAGATCAATAACAAAAGAAAGGGACAAGAAGTGGCATGCACTGAGACTGTGAGTTTTGTTTCCCTGGCCGGTTGCAGTACTGGCCATTGGAAAGACTTTGCCTTCATCCCACTACTGGTTTTACTTTCATTATGAACATTTGTGGCTGTCCTTTCCTCATTTACCTTACTTAGCAACTGTTGGCTTTGGGGAGAAAAAAGCTGCCTGATTTGTGTATGAGACTTCTCAGTAGCAGGCAATTTACCATTAAGATAAATAATAGTAGTGACAAGAAACTAATGACCATAACAGAATTTGAGTGTTTAAATATTAAACATGTATGTCTTTTGCTTTCTCATTTAATCCACTAATAGAAAAATAGGGTCAAATAGGTCAAGTCAAGGGAGGTGATCTTTTACCTCTGCTTAACCCTGATGGGGACCTGGAGTGGAGTACTGAGACATACTGGAGTGAAGCAAAGGGCCACATAGATGAACTTGAGGTTGACTTTCCAGTGTGAGAGTGATTGAACACTTGACACAGGTTGCCCAGAGTGGGTCTGTCCTTGGAGATACTCAGAAGAGGACTGGGCATGGTGGCAAGCAACCTGCTCTAGCTGTCTGTGCTTTGGCAATTTTCAGAGGTCACTTCTGGCCTCAACTCTTCTGTGGTTCTGTGGTTTAGAAAGAAGGAGGCAAGAAAGTTTAGGAAAGCCACACGGAAAAACTCACATTTTTAAAATGTTGGAGCAGAAGTTGTTAAAGTTTCTTCCTGGAGAGCAGAGGGGATGGGAGTCCAGTGGTATAGGAACTCCAGCTCAGACTTCTCTGTTTCATCTGTATTAGCAAATTAGAGATATGTATGAAACCCATGGTTAAATTGCTAAAATGCTGACAGGCACAAAAACTTTAGCCTGTGCTTGACCTCTCTCTGAGCCGCTTCCCAGGTATTGCTCTGTTCACAGACAAGCCAACTTCTGCTCTACTCAGGCAGCCTGGATGTGGTAACCCTGTTTTGGACAGTAGGAGAATTGAGCAGTAGCATGTGGCCTGCTCTATAGCAGTCAGCCTCACTACCAGAGGGCATTGCTAGATGTTTTTAATTTGCTAGCACAGATGTAGTGTTAAAGTCTAAGTGCCTGGAACCATTGCTAGCAACCTGAAGAAATGTCTTTTGCCACAGCTCTAGCTCCTGTGCTTTTATGCTTGTGGATCAACTGGATTTTCAGGGCAGGACCTCATCAATCTTTTATAACTGATAGGGAGCCATGAGACTAGACACTGTGTCTGAGCCAGAAACTCCCAGAGATTGAGCTCCAAGTATCAGCCTAATTTATTAAAAATTCAAGAACCTTAAAAGACACAAGAAGACATTAACAGGCATGTTAAAATATT
>VZRS01003565.1:340555-380386 GCA_013398055.1 Ifrita kowaldi
GAAGAGAGTTTAAAAGGCATAACAGTATTTGCATGGAGAAGGCATATATTTTAAATGCTGAACAGCAAAAATAGCTATGCTCTGTTGTTCCATTTTATTTCATATTAAAGCAGAAATTAAACAGCTCTGCTGACAGTAATCCCTATACCTACTCTTTGTAATGTATCCAACTTCTCATCAAAATGGAACATTTAGTCTTTCTTGAGCAATGCACAACTTGTGTATTTTTAACTTTGACAAAACCAGGTTAAGTCAGTATGCCCTCAAACTTTCTTTTCTTCCCCTCCTGCCTGATATCTTTTTACTTCACAGAATTTCTGTCTTGTGAAGATAGTTTGTTTCTTCAGGTACTTATTTTGGGGTCCACCATAGCCTTTCACCATTTTCAGTGGAACTGGGGATGTTCATTGAGTCTTCAGTGTGGGCAGCTGTCATTCCAATATTTTTCTTTTCACTTGAAAAACTTGCTTAGCAAACTTGGACTATGGTATGCAGAGATCTTTCTTTCTTTGCTTTTGTTGGCCACTGCAGTGCTCCACAGATGCCTTAGCTTTCTCAAGTGAGGTCTTCCTACTCTTGAGTAGAGTAGAAGCGATGATGCTCGACACCTTGGGTATCTGGGTTTTGATGAAAAGGCAGACAGAGTTCTGTCAGTCAGAGGCTCATGTGTGCTGGTGCAGGAGGACAGACAGATGAAGGGGCCTGGCACAACTGAGCTCTTTTTTGCTCTTTTGCAGACTTGAGCAATGTGTTTGAAGATTTAAATCTGTTCTGAGTTTTTGCAGTTTTAAGCAGATGCTTAAGAGTTGCTTTAAGCATTTGGAAATGTTCTCATTTGAATATTGAAAGTGTTTTTATTTTGTGCATTTGTTCTTGTGTTGAAAGCTATTTATGGAAGGAACTCTATGCTCCTGTCTGGTAGTATACTTCCACCAGAGTGTAAATATCCATATGAAGCCCCCAGGAGTAATCTCAGTATAGGCAAGGAAACATAATTACGTATCCAAGAGACTTTTGCGACACAGTTCAGTTTTGACAAAAGACTTATGGCTTGTTCAGCTTTAAAATACTGTTTGGTTTTTTTTCTGAAATATTCATAAAATACAGTTTTTGGAATCTAAAATATCTTTTTAGTGTAAATTTCAACAGGCCTGTAGAGGAAGCGATGTGCTTTACCAGTGATTTCATGGGGCTTGGCTGGCACTCAGGGATTGTTAGTCACTGAACTGCTTCAGAGGCTCCAGGCTTCTTCCTCACTGAGTTGCAAGAAATTGGTGGAAATATACTTTTCATTTCTATGAAGAGACAGGGTTGGCTGGATCATTGTGTGCATAGATTATTAGTAAATCTGTAGGAAACAAAAATAATCTAACTCTCAATGGAAAGCTTAGTGATTCTGTGGAAATTGAATTAAAGTTGCTTATAAATAATGAAATAACTAATTGATGTCTTCTTCATTCATTTTTATAAAATGAATTATTATAATTCATTATCTGACTATACTTATTTAATTTTTGCATGTGTGAAAGGCTTTATTAGTAATAATCTGTGTGTAATTGTAACAAAATTTGGCGATAAAATCACTAGGACTGTAGTGAAATAGCATTTTTTTGACAAAAAGTTTTTTTTTGTCAAAATGTAATTTACCAGCTGAAATATATTTCATCAGTTTAAAGGAATCTCTGTGGTCTTGAAACCTTGATTTATTGACTTGTTAAGATGATAGTTTAATGGTTTTAGTGTCTGTTATTCTAGCAAAGATGTGGCACTGATCATGCACTGACAGGATAAATAATAGTTTTTCAACCATAAGGCCAGTTTTAGGTGTTCACTTGCAAGCTTCAGTTGTGAACATATTTCCTGCAATTGCGAGCTTTGATATAGCAGCTAAAAATAGTTTGCTTTGCATTTTCTGTCATCTCTCTTTATCTGTTACTCAAAGGCACATATTCAGTTTTATTCTGAATGGATTCAGTTGCCCTCTGAGGGCTCTGGCCATGGAGGATCTAGCTGATGGGTTTGCAGAAATATAATAATAGGTGTAGAAGGAGCTCAGACAGTGACATCTGACAGATCTATGGCCGCAGCATTTAGGAATAAGAAGGAGAGTTAGGAGATATTTCACTTTCTTTTTTTTTTGTGGTTACGAATACCTTCCCAGGTCTTCTGTGTTCCTGTGGTGTAAATGCTATTTAATGACTAAGCTGTGTGATCTGAAGCATGAGCTTTCCCTTTCATCTTACACATATCACATGTCTTTTCACTATTAGTTCAGTGACTTCCTTTCTTCTCCATCTATCCCATAATTCACCTTTTGCATTTGATCTGGCAGTGTGATAGTGTATCTGCTCTGACATGCTGAATTTTTACATACCTCATGGAAATAGCTTTTTCTCTGCATTTTGCTGTAGTTAAAGTACTTGGTTTATGCTTTGGGCAGACTATTTCTGTAAATTGTCTTAGGAATTGCTTGCATTCCTCTTATATGTGATTTTGTTTGTGCCTGTTTTACATCCTAAAGGATTAATTTGTTCGGACGTCAGCAGCCATTCATCAGCTGTTCTCTTCTGTCCAAGTGGGGAGATGGAAAACGTTTCTTTGCCTTTTGACCTGAAGTTTTTGAGGGGCATATCTTCAGCCTAGAAGAATGCAAAGCTCAGGAGATGTTATCAAGTTCTGCTTGTTTGCAGAGAAGTTCTGGATGCCCTGTCCCTGGAAGTGTGCAAGGCCAGGTTGTGGCCTTGAGCAGCCTGATCTAATGAGTGGCATCCCTGACCATGTTAGTGGGGTTGGACTAGATGATCTTTATGGTTCCTTCCAGCCCAAGCCTTTCTATGATTTTATGATTCTATGGTTTTAATAACTTTCTCTGGAAACTTGTGGAAACCATTTGGATGACATCCAGTGCGGTTGCTTCAGTCTCTGGAGCAGTATTTGCGTGGAATTTAGGGTCTGTGTCCAAGAAAGTGATGAGAAAGCCCATGCTCTATGAATTACATAAGGCTAATTCATTTGCCCAAGTATTTAACTGAAAATAATAAGAGCTGTGACAGAAACCCCTGCACTATAACAGGAAGATACATGGTAGTATTGTTTCAAGCAGGGAGAAAAGAGAGAGAGCAAAGAAGAGAGAGGACAGTCTTTGTAACAATACTGATGGAGCGTTTAATTAGCAATGGCAACTGCACCTGGTTCTAGTCAAAATAATTAACAGTCCATGAGGAGCTGAGAGCATAATGTATAGAGAAATTCTGTAGGTGTTGGCAGGGTATTAGTGAAAATGTGACGTGGTTGTTGCTTTTTCATGATAAATACAGAAAAAGGAATCTGTGATTTGATTGAATTACACAGGCTTTAGAATTTGGAGCTTACAGACCAGATCTTCTGTGAAATATGACATCCTACGCCACATCGTGAGGGGCCTGGGATGTCTTATGTAGAACTGTATTAAATTAAATTGGTAATACATTGACTTTTGCCGAGGATTTACATTAAAAATTACAGTGTTTGCTTTTGCACGCTTGTATCCTTTCAGCAGAGTAAGCCAAAGCAGTCTCTACTGAGAGTATTCTTCATTTCTGAGCAAAAGCTAAATGTATCATTTACTTATTTTTTATAGGCAAATGTGCTGTAATAGGAAGTTGTTTTACATTACACTAGCATAAACTAAATAAATAAATGTCTTTTTTCTATTAATACAAATTCTGTAGAAATGGATACATTAAAGGAGAGACATTTTATAAAGTTGCACAGGTAACATAGCTGCTTAGAATTTACAGTATGTGAATAAGCAACTAGTAAAATTTTCACTTGACAAAAAAGCAGCTTTTCCTTTTTTTACCTTTAATGCATATGTAAACATAACTCTGTTTAATGTACTTTTTTTGACTCTAGCTTGGAGTTGCTGATGATGGCACCATTTTAGAGGACAAATGCTTAACACACTTTACAGTTAAACAGGTAGCAATATGAATGCATTGAAGATGAATTGTTTCCACTTTCCTTGTGGTCTTCTCTCCCAATTCTTAATAGAGTCCAAATTACTTTAGTTGCAATATCTGAGGTGTGCTTCCATAGTTAGTTGCAGAAATGGTCCCTCTGAAAGGACTAGGATGGAGTTGGCTGAGCTCTCCAGATGACACCCATAGCTCTGGAGGAGTTCAGGCAGTTATGGCTCCAGCTTTGGTAGACTGATGACTTGGCAGATGCGTTTTGGCTTTTAGGGGTATTAGATCTGCCACTCTCTGGATAGCCAACTAAATAGTTTTTGCAAGGTCAAGAAAACCTATGGTGTCTTTCTAGCACTTATTTCTCTGGTCTTACAGATGGCTTTTTACTGTCCCCTTGGTCCTATTTGCCATGTCTTGTATGACAGCTTTGGAATTCAGAAGCACCAATGATTTGTCCAATGAAGCTTGGCTTTATAGCTTTGCTGAAGAAATGAAGAAAAGCATAAAGATTAAAAGCTAGTAAACTTACAGAGAAGAGTTAAGTAGAAAAAATGGAAGCTAGGAACTAGTACATATTTAGTTTCCCAGGTTTTGGCTTATACCTTCAGTTTTAGGAGAGCGCAACAGCTGGACTCCAGATTCATTACTGCTGTGATCTAATGCTATATGGCCTAACAGGTTTTGAATGAATGAACGCATGAATAAGAATTTCAGTTTTTAGTAGCAAATATTCTTTCAATCAATAGTTCCTTGGAAGCGGAATGCTTTAATGCAAGCAGTTGAGCAATAGATAATCACTTGTTCTTGATTTCTGATGTCATTGTCGTAGATTTTTGGGATTAAAAATTTTAGAATGAAACTTCTGCCTTGTGTTGTATTTCTTGCGGTTGAAAAGCTGGCAGAGAAGAAAGCATTATTTGGACAGGTTCAAGTTTCATTTCTCTTTTGCTTGTGGCTGGTATTGTATCTGAAAGCCGTCTATTTAGACATCCATTTAGATGTTGTATTTAAGTTCCCATACTGAGTGCTACGAATCACCTGGGAGCAATTACACTTGTGTAATTCAGTGTTGTGCTGCTTGAAATACTGATATATTGAGTGTAGAATAATTAATAATAAAATCTAGGAATTTTGTGAGAAAATTTGCCATTGCTGTATGCATGAATCTGACATCCTCTTTCTGACATTCTTAAAGGGGACAGCAAGACGTTGATGGGTGAAAAACAGCCCATAGGAACTCTGGGTCATACTGTGTGTTTCTTTACTCTGCTAGATCAGCTGCTGTAAATTGACAAATGAAGTTAGTGAGAAGCTCAGCTTCAGTCTGTGTTTTTCCTTCTCATATGCGTGTCCTTTTGTGTCCGGGATTTTTTGAAAGAGGTAATGATCACAGTATCTGGAAGAAAATAATTTGGAAATATTGGCATCATCAGCCTTTTGTTGTGCCACTGGTGATTACAAAGTTTTCTTAAATTTCTGTGAAGTTTTCTCTGTCTAGGTGATGTATAAGCCTGGGTGAGCTCTGGGTGAACACTGGGTGATGTCCTGGGAACAGTATAGCAGTAGCAAATGTTAAGATGTATGTAGGTCTTCGGCAGATTTTGCTGTTGCAGTCAGATTTTTGTTTATTGTTTTGTTTTGCCACAGTTGCCTCCTCTCAAGTTTCCCTGAACTTTCTGTGCATCTTTTGTGCATCCTTCTCCAGCAGTTGTTCTCACTTTTTGATCTATTGTCAATACCTACTAGTGTGCTGCCAATAGATTTCTACACAGCTCCAGGCTACCCTGTAGTTCTTGGTCTGCTACTGAGTAATTTTCTTTCCCCAAGCACTGGAATCCCATAGCTGAGGAAAAGGTAAATTATTGAAAGGGTGAATGGCTGGCTCCACTAAAAATTCTAGCAGTTCTGCTTTTGACATCCATGGTGCTTGGATTTTACTCTTTTTGATCTTTTTGCTGAACCTGGATGCTGCTTGGCTGAGATCTGTATTATAACAATTCTTAGTATTATATGATAAGATATGAACTGTGTCCTCCTCCTGCTGTATTTTTTCAAATCTTTAAAATTAAAATGTTTTGACCTGAATTTCTCAAGAAGCAAGACTCGCTTGTTGCCTTAACAATGTATCTTTCTATGTATCATAAATATCAAATTGCAATAGAGAGATAAAGGAAAAATGTAAGAAATGGGGAAAAAAGCTGAAATCACCTAAGAGCTGTTGTTTTCAGTTAATAGTTTATTTTTTCAGCCTCTAACAGAGAACAGTAAGGCACTAACCTGTGTCTTGGGGCCAGATACAGTCAGAATATTTAATGGAGTCCCACCTTAGATTTTGAAGGGAGCCCCAGGTATGGGTCTCTGTAGCTGTGTATCAAGTGCTAGTCCAATAGCACAATGCATGATGTGCAACATGTGCCTGGTTTTATGTGATATGTGGCCTTTCACTCACTCCAGGAGCAAGGGTGTTATGGCTTACCCCAACAAGCAAATGGAATATCCTTACTTTTTAAAATGGATTTTATTGCTTGCTAAATCTCCTGCAAAGCAATACAAGCTCATCTCTCTAGGGGATTTTTCTCATAAAAAGGAACTCGCATTTAGCTAGCATAGGGGAGGAACTTTCTCTGTTACTTCAAGTAAGAAGTACAGATACAGAAATTAAATATTTGAAAAAGTAAGTTCCTTGCAAAACAGAAGGCAAATATCGAAAAATGTTTTCCAAAGCAAACTAATTGCAGCCAGAGCTCTTCATACAGAGGGGTAGATTCAGGTAGCCAAAGAGAACGCCATCTTCAGAGTAATTTCTGGAGAATTGTGATTTATTTCTTGTTCACTTCATTGCCCTAGTGCTGGCATACCAAGACTGTATTATCCATTAGTTACATTATTCCTAATACAAAAGCCTTTATAATTGCATGCAAATAAGTGATCTTGCACAGAAAGCTCAAAACAGAAGAGAAAACCCAGAGAAATCCCTCCTGGAGCTTCAGAGCAGCAAGTACAACTGAGCACGAATTTCAAATCAAGTAGTCAGCTGTGGGCAAGATTTCCCTCCTGCTGGTTCTTTCTCTGCTGTTGTGCATCTTACATGTCTTTCTGTGAATGATACGGTTTCAAGGTAAGGACATGAAAGCAGTCCTGTGCCTCTTCAAACTGCCGGTTTGAACACACCCTTGCTGAGCACAGCTTAATACCTTGTCACTTTTATCCTGGAAAAATTATTTTGTCTTGTGTCTTCTATATGAGACTTAATTGGAGATCTGTGTTTCTCCTCTCTGTTTTTGTTCTGTTTGTTGATGCGGGCTCAGATCACATTTGCCAGATTGGGCCCTTGCAGGTCTGAGATGGAGCTTCCCTACCTGTCCATCATTTGTGAGCTTGGGTTGCATCCAGACTGCTACATCATTATTCAGTGTTTATTTTCAATTTGCAATTTTTGCATACACTGGACTGAAGTGCTAGTTTTAAAAGGCTATCTAATTTTCATGGTTTTCTATAATTCTTGTAAGATTGGTTTAATTTTATTATGTTGTATTACAGGTTTATTTTGTTCAACTCTGCATTACTGCAACCGAAAATAAGTGATTTTTTTCCCCCTTTTTCTTTTAAACCTCCTTATTTTTTAGAGTTTGCTTAAATTAGAAGAGTTATTTCAGACAAAACTTAGGAGAGGACAGATATCCTAATGTGACAGCCAGTGATGGCAATTGGTATTATGAAAAAATGTGATGGAGCTGACTCTCTGCTTGGGAGAATAATTTTGATTTGTGTATTTTGTACCAGTTCTCTGGTTAAAAGATATCACAAATTTAATGTTGCAGGCAAATAGGAATAAATATTTTAGGGGAGTCATAACTCAATAGAAGTCTAGTAACTCTGACAAGGGTTGTAATTCTGTAACTGAACAGTAAGAAAACACACACAAATCAAGAGATCATTTGTAAATGTTGATTAAGTCAGAGTGAGGTATGAAGAAGGTAATTTCAGTAGATGCTTGAATTTATCTCCATTTTTGAACCTGACCTTTTACAAAAGAGGCTAAGCTGAATCTTCATCCCATTCTCTCTCAGAACATTTTTCTTTCCTTTTGTTTGTTTGAGAGCATGAAAAAGCTGATGAAAACTTCACAGCTAAAATAGTAGTTGGAAAAATTTCTATGTTTAGTCATTGGAAAAGCTAGGTAACTTTCAGGTACTTTCCTGAGTTCTTGGAGGCTTTACTGATCCTGTTTCCAAACACTGAAAAGTGAAGGAGTTTCCTCATAAGCAGAAAGAGATTTAGTTGTGGTTTGATTTATTAATCAAGCTGTGCAGCTGAGGCAGGCAATACAGTAACCCGCAGCAGAGACACCATACTGTGTATCCTGATTTGTTCTGGAACTTCTTGTATAGATCTTTATACAGGATTAATCCTAATAGCATTAGTGTGGTAAGACATATTGCTAAGTAGACTTAGACAACTAACAAAGACTTAAAACAAACAAAAAAATCCTTTGGACATTGCTGTTAAATAGCTGACATGAGATCAACCTCTTTAACCAATTCCTGGCTCTTTCTCAGACATCATCTTGGACAAAGGGGAAACTCAGCAACGGATTACCAGGGACCACTGTCAGCCTTTTGAATTAAAAGCTGTTGCCATCCAGCTACTTATCCTTATTCAGAACATTTTGACGAAATGTGGTATAGCTCTAAAGTGATAGTTAAAAAAGCAGATTAGTGATTTTCAACACTTGTGTTTCAGCCTTCTATTTCAGACAAAAATATCGAATGGTATGATGTATCTTAGTTTTCACGTAATTTAATGTCTTAAATACTGGTAATTATCCTGAAGACATGCTATCAGTAAGCTTAAAACAAATGTGGAAAGCTGAAGATAGGATTTAAATTTAACACTAGTCTTTTTAATGCATTTGAGGTGAGAATTTCCATAAATTAGAAGGGATGTATCTAAACTCATGTCTTTCTGGTTTGAAATACCGTGTGAGTGGTTTCATAAATCAGCTGCAGTTAAAATGACAACCCACAGTAGAATGCACTGCTAATTTAATTTTGCTAAATGATTCTTATTTTAATCACTGTAATACATTTTGATAAATGGGTTAGATGATCAGTTTAAAAACCAATTTTAATTTCAGCATTTTTGTTCACTCGTCATGTGTATTGTTTTCTTTCATGGTCAAGTGTAAATACTTTTCTTTGGTAAAATCAGTTTACATAGTATTTTCAAGCATATTAAAGCACTGCTTCTTCAAGACTAGGGATACCTATTTTACTTGAAGTATGGAGCTAGTGCTTCTAAAATAATTATTTATCTTAGATACGTTGGTTCTCAAGTGGTTTCCTTGGAATGTTGAAACACTTCTGAGCTTCTGAATTCTAATTGTGGAAGAAAGCATTTATTTTGCAAATGATCAGAAGTAAGAGCTGGTGAATGATCGGGACAAGGTGTATGTTTTTATGCTTCAGAATAAAGAGGTTTAATTTGAGAACCTGGGTTCTCAGTTCTCTGCTGCTGTTGCTAACCGGGGCCCTGGGGACTGTGGCTGAGACACTTGCCTCAGTGTTGTCCACACAATTCCCTAGGCGTCCAGGCCAAAAACCCTGGCTGAGCTGGCTCACACTCTGTGTTCTCCATGTTAAAAAGCATGAATACATGTGATTACTGTGATTATACTACCAGGGTCATGGTATGTAACCATGGCGTAAATCAGTGCAGTGAAATTTTATGCTTTCAGCATTCAACATGTACATAATTTAATATTTTAACTGCATGTGTGGCAGGTGATATTTTTTTAGGGACAGGGATTTTGTAATCTATAGGAGCTATCCATGGATATCTCATGGCTGCTATGTGGAAGGCGGCTATGCTTTAAGGTGTGACTTGTGCACCACTGCTACAATCTTCCTTGGGCATCAGCAAGCCCTGGCTGTGAGGTGGCTTGTTGCCTTCCCCATCTGCTCATTGCTGCTTTCCAAAAAGGGCTTATGACCCTCCTTGTGGCCAGTCTGGCATTTGTTTTTGCCTCTATACAGAAGAATGAAGTGTGAGAGAGAAAAAATAAATAAAAAAAGAGAAGCCCTTCTGGAAGTATCTTCCTTGTCCCAAGGTATTACACAATGCTGACACCATCTGCTTCATGCAAGAGCTGGTGCTCTCTAGGCAAAGCCTAGTTCTGCCTCCCTGTGTGTTGCTGGAGCTGTGGCTGAGCCATTCTGCTGGCTGGCATCGGCTGGCTCTGAGGGGGCTGCTGGTGGCGGAGCCCCTGATTTGAAAAGGAGGGAAGAGGCAACAGCGTATGCAGAACTTGGTGCTCCCTCTGGCCGAAGCTCCATCTTGGGTGGGACTTTGGGAGGACTTGTCTGTAACTCCAAAAGAAGAGGCTGAAGTGTGTCATGCCTAGAAATTTTGTTTTCTAGATTTCAGTGGCATGAGCTTTCTGAGACAAGTGGCTGACATAATGGGTGGGAGTGTGTCTCACCATAAACTTAGAGTAGCATTGTTTGCCCATCTGCTAGTATCCAGCCTGGGATGGTTCTTACATTTCTGTGAAGAAATCTTGCTTTCATCAAGGTATTTAATTTTTTGCTCTTTCTGTGCAGTTATTAGCCCTGGGGATCCTGAAATCCCTAGGTTGTCCTGTATTTCTCCTGTTTTCCCTGTGCAACGACACCAAAAAAGAGGGGCTGTTCCACAGCCTCTTGGTGCAGGAGTCTGCTCCATTGTGCTATGACGTAGAAGTCTGGCAATACAAGATGTCATCTGTTGGGGAGATCAGGCCTGGAGCAGTCGACTGTTTGAAGTTCAGGCAGCATTTCTCATCAAGTCTTGATTTTGCTTTGCTGAGGAGGAAACATTCAGCTTTTGGCTAAAACCTGAAATCCTTCTTAATTTTTCATGCTTTTATTTTTTCAGAGGAAAATAAATTTTTTTTTACTGAAACCATGTACTCCACGGAAATAGAACTTGTACACAGAAAACTTTCTAATAAAATACAATTTTGATAGAAAATATGTATAATCTTTATACATCATGCAAATTTTATGATGAAGCCATAGCAACAACATACAACTAGTTGCTGAAGGAACATATTAGAGATAGCCTGGAGTTTGAACATGGAAGTGTTTAATACTGCATATCCTCCGTCTTCAGACACTTACTGCTTACTCTCTCTGTGGACCTTATGCTGCAAATGTTATTGTGTCTGTAATGCTGTGCCTGTTGTCTTGTACTCTGAAATGTTGGAGGCACAAATGGGGGAGCTGGCAGACGTGGGGAAGCTGTGAATGGTAACTGACATGAGTGCCTCACATGGTAGTAGTAAGGTGAACATTTTTGTTTCAGACTGAAGATGATGGAAAGTAATTAGTAAGAATCAGCTTCCTTGTAGTGTTAATGGCTCATAATAATATATCTGTTTTGGGATGTGCTGTTTGTTATTAGCTTTTTTTGTGGTCTTTCCTATAATAGAACTTCTTGTTTGACTGCAAAATTGCAGGATAAATACATGAAAATTAAAAATCAGTGGTTCTTTAAGTGAGGAGGGTTTGACTGCTACAGTTCACAGAATCATGAAATGATTAAGATTGGAAGAGATCACCAAAGGCCATGTAGTCCAACCTCCCTGCTCAAGCAGACTTCCCTAGAGCACGTGACCATAAAATGCCAAAGGAAATAGTAGGAAGGTATTATGAAGGTGAAAAATTTCAAACGGAAAGAGAGATGCCTGATAGATTGCAGTTCTGAGACACCCCAGCCTTTGGTACTGGATATTACAGTCCTGTATTGACCTATTTACTGTTAAAGCATTTGACTTCCCTCTACCCAGAAAGTACCTGCCTTGATCCTTCTGGTTCTTACACTAAAGGGTTGAAGCTGTACCCTCTTATGTAGCGTCTGTTTCTGTAAAACAATTACATTTTAAGGGCTTTTAGTTTAGTCTTTGTCCAGCACATGACTATACCAAGACAATGCAGTTAAACATAGTTTTGATCACTCTGTTGAAAGCAAGTTTTGGCTGGTCAGCCTTTGAAGTCAGTGGGCAGGATGAATGGGTGGGATTTAGATGCATTACAGGAACTCCTTCAAGTTGTTTCTGTAAGGCATGTCTGACAGTATTTTCAGAGTAAATACGTGTAATTCATAGCATACTGTGAAAGAATTCTCTACACTGTAGGAAAGAGTGCTGGGATGCGTTTGACTTTCTAGCATGTGCAAATATTTACTGTTTGGCTTTGTGTTTCTTCTTCTAGACATTACCCAAAGCAGTCCTTCACTACAGTGGCTGATACACCAGAAAATCTTCGCCTGAAGCAACAAAGTGAATTGCAAAGTCAGGTAAATAAAATAATTATTTTGTCTTGTTAGTATTACACTGTCAGTCCGCTTCTTTATGGTTTTTCGAAGTAGTAGTAGTGTTTGTACATACATAGTAGCACTGCAATGCAATTGTAAAAAATATTTGTAAGTTGATATAACACTGCAAAACTCAAGGTTTTATTTCTGTTCTCACTTACACTAGTTACCATACTATTGTAAGTCCATTGACATCGCTGGAATCCTTCGTTTTCAACAGTACATGAAGCATCTAAATAGTTTTTAATGGTTGAAGTGATACAGCTTAACGCAAATGGTTCATTTTCCTTCAACAAAGTACTGTTGTTAGCTTGCATTAAACTTAATCATGAAATAGGTTGTGATTAACAAACAGTGAATTTGTCATTAGCAGATATTTAGAAGCTTTTAATATTTATCAACAATGAATTGACTGAATAATCAGTTTATGGATCTCTTATGGCCTCTGTCAACTAATAAATGAGGCGGTCTGTAAACCAGCTGTGATAAACACATTATCAATCAAAACTTATGTAGGTTAATAAGAAATACATTTCAATTAAAATGTAAAATGGAAAGGGGAAAACAAAAGAAGAAAATGTAAAAGAAGACTTAGGTGACCCAAATACGATGCTGGCTATCTACCATAATGTAAAGTTCTGATTGATAGTAATTCATGATTATCTGAAAATCCCTTCTCTCCCCCACTCTCCAGTATCACTTTATACTGTTTTAATATATGTAATGCTGGAAGTTGTCCTGGCTCTGTAAGACGATTGATAATATTTGATTGCATTTTATTTTATAAAAATTCCATTTTTTTTAATCTATTGTGTTTTAGTTGTGATCTCTCATTATAAATTCATAGCTATCATTGTCAATGTCATAAAATCGTGTAGCGAAAAACAGATGGTAGACAACAAGACCTTTCTTTTTTGGGAACCTCTGTATAAGCTAATGGGTAAAATTGAAGGAGTGCTAAATGGAAATGGTGGCACATATTGGTGTGTTGTCTTAAAAATTCTTTACCTTTTGCCATTACAGTTATTGATTATAAAACTTAGAGAAATTATGTCATGCTGAAATTCTGCCATCTAGAAAGAGGACAGTTTGTGGACTCTGTCTCCTCTTGGCTTCAGTGGACTTCAGATTGGAGTCTGCTTCTTTTTCTTGCAGTTCAGTGGTTCTGTGTACTAGTGACCATTGTGTCACGAAGTTAAGAAGAATTTAAAACCAGTACTTTTTACAGGTCTTTTAAAAAGAATATAAATTCTCAGCACACTGTTTTTTAGGGGTTTGACAGAAAATGTTGGGATTCAGTAGAATGATAAAATTTTACTACTCTTTGCAGACGATATAGGAGAAGTGGCTTTCCCTAACCTGTCTGAAACATGCTTCTGTGACACTGTGGAAGTATAAGGAAACCCTTTGGTATTATTCTCTATTTGTAAACTGAGAACTTAATATTCTAGGACTGGTTAAGCAGTATCAGCAAGAAACTTGGAGTTTGCCTATAAATAAAATTGCTGCAACTGTTCACAATGCACTGTCATAAAATGTTAGATAAGGATCTACTCAAAACTTGGAAATGGAGAGAAACCCTTAATTTGTACAATGTGCCTTTTTTCAATATTGTTAGTCAACAAAAGATTTGCAGATCCAAATATAATCCTAAATAGTAAGGGCACAAAATTGCCTACTTGGAAGAAAGGGCATAATGTTTTTGATCGTCATTTGCTTCCTTGTTGTTCATTTACATCTAGACTGTGTTAAGTAGTCTAACCTGTAAATCATTTCAATGCTGAAATAAAGATTCCTGGTACTTTTCCTTATCCAATTTAAATCTGGTTTGTCATAAAATAGGACTATAAATTCTGAATAGTTTCTGTAATACTTTGAAGAGTATAAGAATAGAGAAATTGCCATCTTCAATCAATCCTATTGGCCATCTAGTCCCTTGTCCTACCTTTTCAGAGAAAATTGAAAGAATCCCAACTGAAACAAACACATGAGATATAATTTGGAATTGTTCAGGTCTCATTTTATGTCAGTGCTCTGCAGTAGAAAAAATTGTGTGCATGGTTCGAGAAATGCCTTTCATATGAAACCAAACTTGGCTGGATAGAATCCCATTATTACTGCCTTCCAGTATTCATCAGAGCTGCTTAAGCCTCCTGCCAATGCATTTGGCAATTTGGGATTGAGCAAATTCTGTGTTAGCTAATGTAAAAAATTATGTTAACTACTGAATAAGAAGAAATGCTTTTCTAAAGTAATAGCTGGTTCCTAGTTTCTAAGTAAACACCTTTAATGCTTTTAGTTCTGAAGAGGCACTACCATGTGTTTAACTGCAGGACTCCAAGTGTTTTTTCCAAATCTGTAGCTTTAGAACTACTCTTTATTTTGCTCAGCAAAACATGAAGAATTGGTAAAGGAAATGCCATTAAATGTTGAATAAGCTAAAATACACATGTTTTTGTAAATCTGTTGTTTTTATTTTCATTTAAGCAGCAATTGATAGTGTTTTAAGTTGCAATGCTGGGTCCTTTGTCAAAAATCCATTAAGGTCAGCATCAGGTGCCAGGGTGTCATGTTGACATAACATGAAAAGAACAAAACAAACAAAACAAACTACTGTTTTCTGGTGGAGTCAGTAGAAAATGGATAGCTCTTTGGAACACTTGAAAAATTATGTTGTTAAGAAGTCAAAGGACAACATTTGAAAGCTTTCTGGAGAACTCTGTTCTTCTGTTTTATATAATATCAGAGCTTTCCTCCTCTTTAGCATTTCCCTTCCATGGGCTTTCATTCTGCTCTGTGGCTGGAAGGAGATACAAATGCATTTTCGGAGAGGCAGTGTTTGTTTTCCATTCTGGAGAACTCCACAGTCCTGTGTGCCTCCTGACAGGAGAAAAATGAGTTTGAACATCTTTCATCCTCTAAATAAAGAGTAGAGACAGAGATCCAGTGTCTCAAACAAGATTTTTCTTTATGCCTCTCTGATGAAAAATCCCAGGCTTTTTGGGGAATTAGTGCATTCTCTCACTCCATAGCATGCCGTGGATACTTTCCACATTCACTTGCCTCTCTTAGATAAACTCAGCTACAGAAGTTACTGATATGCTCATCTCATCTTTGCTTGCTTGGGAATTTCCTTCATGTAGCTTAGCTACTGATCTCTCTAACTTTATAACAGTGTAAATTGCTCCGTGGCCTTTAGTCCTCATCTATGGCAATGCTGTGTACATCAAAAGCAGCAACTCCTGTTGAACTTGCAGAAAGAAACAGAGATGTTCTGCAGCAGTTCTTGGCAGGAAGAATATCAAAGTGTCAAATCAAAGAGAGGGCTCATGTTTAAGGTGTGTTCTGCTCCAGCACTTTCTGAGGAAATGCACTTTCCAGTAACTCGTGGGGAACTTGATACAAAGTCCCAGGTGTTGTCCTACTGTCTTCTTGTCCTGGCCTGTGGTGACACACCCTGAGACTGCTGTCCTTGGAAACTCCAAGTGCTTCTTTTCATATGGGAGAAAATTTCTTGTGCTTCCCTTGCAGGAACTTGGAGAACTGAAAGTGTATCTGTGTTTCTTTGGGAAGAAACATACTTTCAGATTTTCTTGATAAATAGAGTTCATAAAGTGTTGATTTTCAAGAAGTACTGCAATGTCTTATGAGACATACGTGGTTGAATCATACTGTTATCCTAACAGTATTATATTTTAACTGTCCTTACTTTCTCAGGAATTGCTTGTGTTTGTATCTTTATCTGCCAACTCTCACCAGGATAATCATGGCATTATTGAGCATTTGGAAGAAAGTCAGCCTCAGAAAAGGGAATAAAAAATCTTTATGGTCAGACATTTGCATCTAGGATGGCCATGCTCCTCTTTGTTCAGGCTGAAGAAGAGATTGACTGCGTAGCAATAACGAGTGAAAGTGCAAGAGATGACAGGTGTAAACTGAAATATGGAAGACTGCATTTATGCATAGGGAAAAACCTTTCCAGTGTGAGGGTGACTGAACTGTGAGGGTGACTGCTTGGAGAGATTGTGGAGTGACCATCCTAGGAGATTTTCAGAAGAGGACTGGGCACTGTCCTAAGTAATCTGTGGTAGTCAACTGTGCTTTGAGTAGGGTGATGCAGAAGATGATCTCCAGAGTTCCCCTGCATCTTCAGGTCTTTTCATTTTCAGTGATTTGTCTCTGTCCTGTCCTCTTGACCATTTCTCTCATCTTCTTGCCTTTTCTCTTTGCTTCTCTATTTCAAAAATACGTCTTAGCAAACTTCCAGACAGATTATTTCCATTAGCTTGATTTGTTAAAAAAGCCTTTTCAATTTATATGCACCTCTTTTATGATATCTCAGGAATGAACTGCCACAGTGAATGCTACAGGAGAATGAAATGCTGTATGAATTACTAAAGCAGACATTGGGTGGATTTCCTGGGGTACCCTGGGTGAGCTCATCGGAGAAGTCATGGAGAAAACAGTTTTTGGAGCTAGAGACAGAGATAAAAATATGCTCTTTCAGTTGAGAAAAAGAGGAAGCAATATGATATGACAAGCAGAGACACCTTGTTATACCTTTATGGGTGATTTTGCAAGAAGACCCTGGAACGCAATTTAGAGATGGGACTTTTCTAGATAGCCATCAGGAGCTGATTATTTATATGTTCCTCTCTCCAGTTATCTGAGGATCTGAACCCAATCCACCATATGTGTGTGAGGAGAGGGGTGAGAGAGCAAGGAGAGTGCTCTCTCAGGCATCTTCTTGCTATTATTTGTGAGTGACAAACCCTGGAAATGTTGATTAGATTGGTGCTTTAAAATAAACCCAGACTGCTTGCAGAAAGTTCTGCCCTGCTCCCCTGTGAACCCCTTCACAGTAGTATTTTGTAAATCATGCTCACCTACTAAATGTGACTTTTTTTCAGCTCCTGGTTTGTTCCCTCTTTCCCTCTGAAGACTATTTAAATGGCTTGTTTTATCTGCATGAGTCAAAGGCATAAAAATCGTTCTTGATGTGAATAATACAAAGCTCCAGAGGAGTGCAGGAGGCAGAATGAATTTCAGTTTTCTGGGAAAATGGTTGTCACCTCTTCTGATTTTTATCTTGCCAAGTACTTGAGGGATTCTGTCTACATCGTGTCCGCTTTGGACCTGCTCCTGTTAGTGTGACACTGTATATCTGTGCTGTTCTGGTTTTGTTGCTTTTATTGTTTGTTTGGTTTTTTTCCCTTGCATTTACTTAGGCTGTAAGATTCAGAATGTGACTGTACTGCTTCCACTCATCTCCTCTCCTGTCTGCTACTCTTTGCTGTCATAGGTGCTGAACCAGCATGTGGAGATAAACATGTCATAACCATGTGGTCAGGAGACATCAGAACATGAGGCAAAGACACCAAACAGAATGTAATACTGTAGTGGATAAACAGACTGTGCAGCAGAGAGGGAGTTTCTCTGTGGAATACATTTTTGTGTTACTGACACATTTGTAGCACCCTAAAATTCTTTGATTTCATTTGTGAAAATACAAATCTTCTACTGGGGCATAAGATGCAGTTATGGGCTACTTTTGAAATAGAAAAGCTGTTTGCCTTAGCTTTAAGTTGTTAGGACGAGTCTTAAATCTGATTCCTGGAACTGACTGCATATCCTAATTTTTAATTTTTTTTTAAAATCTAATATCATTAGCCTGTATAATTATACAGAATTTTATACTGACTTCCAATGGTAAGGTATTGGTCAGTGTAGGAAATATTACTTGTATAAAGGGGTATAGATAGTAGTGGTTTTTTTTTGTTTTGTTTTACTTGTTTATAAAAAGAATTGTATTTCTTATGATATTGACTGTTCTTTCCCCTGTTTTCTTTCTGGGTCACATCATACCTTGATAATCAGTAAGTTAAGCTGTGTAGATAAAAGCTGTAAATTCTTTTACTTTTTTCTGAACCCGTGTTATTATGTCTATCTGCATTTATATCTAAGGACAAAATTACAGGTTTCTGTGCCTGAGCAAAACAACTGCTTCAGACTACTCTTTTTGTACTGTTTCTTTGTTTCTCTGAAAAAAGATCTGCAAAGATAATGATGAAAGGAGCACATTACAAAGCAAAGATGAATACTTGCCCAAAATTCAGAAGAAACTTTAGACAGACTTGTACATGAGCATCTGTGGAAAATGGTAACCTACCTAACTTTTCAGCTTTTGTTGTTGATTTGATGATACGAAAGTGAAAGTGGCAGCAATTTTTTTTTTTTTGCATTAGTTCTTGCCCAGTTGTTATTAACCAAAGTGATGTGAAAACCTTATGTAATTTGATAGGGGAAAAGCAGAACAGAACTGCATTTAAGGAAACACAATAGTATCTGCAGAGTCTCGGAAGCAAGCAGAGCAAATTTCCTGCTGGCTAAAAAGTTAGGAAGCCTAGAAAGTGCACAGTCACAGGACAAAAATTGTGTCTTCCAGTGTCAAGACTCAGAAGTAAGCTGCAAAACATATTAATATAATTAGATTAATTTTCTAGTATATGTTAATGAGGAAAAAAAATAGTACATTTTCTTTCACATATATTTCAAATGCACATAATGTTTAACTGTAAAACGTGATGGGATAATCTATTTACATGACATAGAGGTAATTTTTGTGGTAGGATAAGGGTAGCGCGATCATGATTTATTATTAATAGAGTACTTATGGAAAAAAACATTTTTATAGGCTTTCTTATGACACCAAATCAATGGGCAAGTAGGACATCCTTAACAGAAAATCTTAGGATCAATAAAATCAAAAGTGATTCCAACTACCTTTACTTGTACAATCACAAGTAATAGAAAGGGAACAACAGAGAGCCACAGAATTCATAGCTGTTATTTGTGAGTTGAGTTGTGGAATTCTTAACTGCATCCACACTAGTATTGAAATATCTATAACTTTTTAGAGGAGCAATTAATAAAAATAATAACTTAAAAATTGAGATATCAGAATTTCTATGATTTAAATATATTCATAAAATATTACAACCTTCAAAAAAAGTGTCCTTTTTGTTCTAGATGAGGACAGAATGGAGAACATATATGTTCTTTCTCATGTCAAGATTCTCTGCAGATTCTCTTGAGCTTCTTTCTGGTTTTTATTTTTGGGACTAGATTTTTTAAATGGTTGCTCTATTGCTTGCAACTGTGTTGCAGGTAATTGGATGCTGTAATTCTTTTTAGTTATGTTGTCATTGGATTACTGCACAACATTTCAACTAACATGAAGGAAAAATGCATTCAGTTTTAGAGAATTTAAAGTAAAGACTGAAAACAGAACAATTGTCATAATAAATCAGGCCTCCAAGGACTGCAATCAGGCAGTGAGGACGTACCAGTATTGTAGTGTACAAGAGTGTCAGGAAGAAACTCCTGATCCCAAAGACAAACAGAGTGTACTGGCTTATGTCCACGCTGTGTATGGCTTCTCCCCCTATAATGGATACATATTTTTTTTCCATTTCATAGTGTTTAAGATGGCGTAAGAGCTGAATACCAGCCCATCAGAGTGGCATTTGAGAAGCGTGAAACTGAACATGCGTGAAATGTGATGGTAGTGGGGAGTTTCTGGGGTCAGTGTCCTTTGGGTTGTGTGCAGTGACTGGTCAGGTCAAAGGGAGCAAAACTGATGCAGACGTGTCCTTGCTGCCTTTCGGGAGTGCTCCCTCCACTGAAGTAGACACTGAGCTGTGCCAGGTCTTGCCTTGGGAATGGCTGGGGAACACACCCAGCAGTGTTGGGTATTGAGGCTGTCAGTACTGACCTTATCCCCTTGCCCTCTCCTGTTTAGCAGAGTATTTGTATGGAGAAAGTCTGTCAAACCCAGAAAATGAGATCACATCAGTCTTTCTTTCCTTTCTGGGCTTCAGATCTGCATGTTTCAGACTGCCACATTCAATCAAAGGGGGTCCATGTAGTCCTGCTGCCTCTTGCTGACACTGCTGTTTTTTCACAAAAACTGGCAGTACTTGTGATCAGCAAGAGGAAACTTGACTCAGTAGGTGACCGGTCTGATCCAGTGTGGAGTATTGGTAATGTCATCACCAAAAGGAAGGACAGCTGCGGAGCATGCCTTTACTTACTCATTCTGGGATATCAAAAAAGAAGTTTTCAGGAATATGGTTTTAGTCCATGCACTGTATTAGGAGAACTTGTTTTATTTTCTTGATGTTGCTAGTGTCTTCCTCCAGAAGTTCTTAGTCTTTGCCTTAGAATTCCATTTGTGCAATGAATTATCTCTCCCCCCACATCCCCAGCAAATTGTAGTGGCTGGCCTATTTAATAATTTGAAATTGGCATATGAGTATTTTTGTTAATACATGCTCATCCAGAGCTCAACATTTTTTTTCCAATGTGAGATTATAGGAGTGAATTCCTTGTATGTCAAAGCATCGGATAAATCCATTTGGCATGTCACATTGTGTCAATTAATGATTTCCATTTAGTTCCTTATTTTAAGCTGATATCTTTTCAGAAGTACTGACCTGTTTCTTACCAAGGAATGAAGCTAGTCATCCGTCTTGCTGTAATGAGACCAATTTTTGTGTTCATCTGTGGCAATATCTTAACAAACTTCAGAGGTTCTGAACAGAGAATTTACAGAGGCAATGTTAATTTTTCCCTTCATTTTTTTCTTGTCCTTAGTCTCATGGCCTTAAATGCTGAAAGAGTGTGATAAACAACTGTATTTCTCCTAATTTTATTGGTTCTCTGAAAATGTTTTGAATTTGGTCCTTATCTCTTGTTTCAGTTTTTTTCCACGAGGTTGAGCTACTTTTACTCTTTAGACATCAGGGTTTTTATTCTTACTGATGCTACAAGCTCAGCATGTCATGAAGAATTTTTTCACTGAAAGGGTGGTTAAGCATTGGAAGAGACTGCCCAGGGAAGTGGTGGAATCACAATCCTTGGAAGTGTTCAAGAAACAACTGGATGTGGCACTTTGTGCTGCTGTCTCATTGACATGGTGTTTGATCAAAGGTTGGACTAGATGGTCTCGGTGATCTTAACCAACCTTAATAATTCTATGATTCTGTAGTTTTTGTAGTCCGAGGGATTCTTGAGAGGGATCATTGCTCACAGTGTTGAATTGTTTGGCAGATATCCATAATACCGTTTCAAAGGAGAAAGCAAGGAGAGATCAAATCCTTTGCTAACATACCTCTGGAAATTGCTTCAAATGCATTGTTCGTTTGCCCCATAGCTGAATATTTTCCCAATAAACTTGTTAGATATTTGTATTGTGATGAGAATGTAGAATTAAAGAATTTCCATGAGCATGATTATATTTATTCTTATTTGATGCAATTTTTTTTTATTAGAATGCATCCAGTCTTTAGATCTATACTGAGAAAAAAGGAAAATACTGATTTACCTACATGCTTCTCCTATGTGATTAGCTGTGATTTAAGTCTGCTTTTGCAGGGCTTTTGTAAATATGCATTTTGTTTAGCAGTTATTTGTATCTGCTAAAGTATCTTAAATTGATAAATATTTCTATGTAACAATTGAGAGTGGCTGGATTTCTTTACCTCTTCGACTTTTTTTTTTTTTTGAGTGTAACAAAGAAGTCAATATAGATGCATATTTTTACTTCATGTAAAACAGCTGTTCCTATCGTGTGCATTGGCTACTGAGTAGTATCCTTTAAATCTATTATTAATTCTGTTTTCGGTCAGCATTTGTACTGGAGGTGGCCTTAACAAAATGACTAGCAAAGCTGCTTAATAGGAGAAATCCAAGCCTGGTGATAGTGTCATATTCTCTTAATTGGAAGTCTTACAAAGCAGAAGCTTTAAGCAAATGAAGTGAAAAAAAGAGCTTTAGGCTTAGCAGAGAAATTAAAAACTGAATGAACAAAATCTCTGTCATTCCCTGTGTTTCCCGACAAAATGCAATATTCTGGCTTCTGGGTTTTAAATAGCTGCAGAAGGGCTTTGTCTGCTCCAGCAAGAGATACTTCTTGCACTTTGAAACTTTGAGGCTATTTCTCTCTGCCTCTCTTTCTTTGAGTTTGTTTTTCAGTTCTTCATAATTTCTGACCAGTCTGTAGCCTGAGCTGTCTGGCCTTGATGCACTTGTAATATGCTGAGTGTGGCAATGAGAAGGAGAAAGGAGAAATTTGCCTTGGCTTGCCTGATGATGCAATGCCAAAACAACACATGAATCCAAAATTGCATAGTATTAGGCCTTTCAGAGTATTTGGATAAAGAAGAAAGGCAGGAGGGATACTGGGCAGTCCTACCCCTTGACCCCAATAAAAGGCCATGAGCGTTCGTCAGCATTTTAGTTGGTCATTTTCCTGATGCTTAGGTTACTTATTGATGGGGCTGTTTTAGATCCAAGAAATATATTGTCCTCCTGATTTATTCTCAGATGGTGCAGGGACCATTCAGAGTTCAATGATTTCTTGTAACTGCTGCCTTGCAGGATGGATTGAGGTCTATTCGGGGTGATAGTTTGTCAGGTAGTGCTATGCTTGCAGGAGATTATGTTGATGGGCTTTCAAGTGAAAGGGTCAGGAAAAAAAGAGAAAGGAAAAAGAGTCGGATTAGTATAATGTTTAACCTTGCTCAAAATAAAGCGAGTGGAAGAAAATACTAAATGCTTTAATTGCACCAAATGTTAGAGCTTTGAAGGTATTTGGTGGAAACATTTGGGGGGAAGGAGGGGCAGGCGTTTGACGTTAGAAACTGCTTGGAGCACAGGTTTATTTTTTTCCTGTCATTTACTACACTCAAAATTTTGAAGGACAAAATACATGAGATGTTTTATTTAAAAAAAAAGAAAGAATACTTGTAGCTTACTGCTAACAGTGACAAAAATGTAAATATTTTGTACTTATATGACCTTAGGTTATATAAGGTTTTATTTAAAATGTAAACACTTCTATATAAATATATCTACATTTAATATATTTTAACAAATATCTTGTGAATTAAAAATAGTTGAATTCTACTTAAAATAATTTTACTGAGTAAAATGAAGCATAAATTTCTTGTTTTAAATTTTTTTCAGGAAGTATAGTTGAATTGCTTTAAAACTTTAGGAAATGTAAACGTGAATGAAACTGCCACATATATTTTTGCAATGTAGGATAAATTTTTAATAGTGTAATACATTTATCAGTAAATGAATTGTTGATATAAACTTAAATGTGTAAACATGGTCAGAAGAAAGGTCCAGGTTGCTCAGCCCTGTTAAGAAAGGAGTAAGAGAGATGCGTGTTGAGCACGGGATGCTCCAGTGCACGGGTGATAGGGCTGGAATGCAAACACCCGGCACAGAGCCTTGGTGGGCACACGGTGCAGCACCATGTGAGATAAATGGGAAATAGGTTACGTTGCTTGTTCTGATCAAAGGAAAATGCTTTGATCTGTATAAGAGGAGAATCAAAAAAATCAAATAATGTTGTACTTGACTTGAGTTGTGGCTTTCTGGTGCATCACTGGCATGTGTATCCTTGCATTGTTGGTACTATGCCTTGTGAACATGGTGGCCTTTGCCACCAGCTTGAGCTTCTGATGGGCTAAACTGACCACTGGAGTCTTTTGGTACTGCTGTTGTCTCCATCAGCTTCTGCAACAGAGGCTGCTCTTACTTTTCCATCCTTTTAAATTTAACTCCTTCAGTTTAGTTCTGTCCTTTTCCAATCTCTCATCCTATTTTACAACCTAAAGCCCAGCTCTTGCTTTTGGCCTTTGCTTTTACTTTGTGTTAGTTCTCCTTTGTGATCTAACCTGACAAATTCTTGTGACAAGATGTGAATTGAGCAGGCAGGAACTGGAATATTTTGAAATGACTGATACCAATGAAAAATGGAGCTGCTGCCCTAGAAGGCTGTCAGCATTGCACAGCACCAGAGATGGCAGGGCTCAGTGTGTGAGCAGCCGTGGAATGGGGATGTGGAGGGCAGGACCCCAGGGAGCCGTCACGCCTGTGCTCCAAACGAGTTATAGTTATGAATATGTGTTTTGATGGTAGATGTTAGTAGGTGAAAACTTCAAAAACCTCCTCTGTTTTTGTAGATGCCAAGGCCATAGAGTAGTATTCTTCTGCCACCTGGGGTGTAAAATGATCTGCATGGATCAGAATATCTAAAAGGTGGTATGAACAGTGCCTCTCAAAATGCCTGTTTCTACCTAGTGTTTAGCACTGTATAAAGTGTCATGGCTGTCTCAGATAAAGACTTGTAAAGTAGGGTGGAATCTGATGCGTGGTTACACAGAAGGCAGTGTTTGAGTACTGAATGATAACTACGCCAAATTTGGCTTTTCAGGAGACTGGAGTCAAGTGTAAGAAAAAAAGACTGAAAAGAGATAGGGCATATCAGACGTCTAGTGAAAAGCACATCTGCTGTCCTGAACCAGCAAGTTGTGGAAGATTATGCTGATCATCTTGTTTTATAGCACCATATAGAACCTTCTTGTTCTGAGAAGCATGGTGACAGGGCCCAGCAAAAAACTCTTTTGTTTAATGTTTTACCTCTTCTGCTTTCTTCTGTTCAGAAATAAGGGAAAGAAACTTCCTGGTGGACCATGGGTATTGAAGGTATTAATTTTAAATTACAGCATAGGATGAGCAGAGATCTGCAACCTGAACGCTTTTCTGGGGGAAGTCCCAGCCTGCTGCAAACGAGTTGAGGAGTGGATGTTTTAAAATGGTTTTAACAGGCATTTCTGTTTAATTTTACTTGTTGTTTAGTGCTTTAACATAAGCATAAACTCCTGGAGTGGTTAAGCATTTCTGATTCATTATTTCCGTCTACTTGCAAGAAAATTGTGTTTTAGTAGTTAAGAGTTTATGTACTTTGGGGACTTCTTCACTGGCAAATAATCATCCTTATTAAATGAAAGTTAGTTTCCTTAGTTTTTAGTAGTTACAATAGAAAATAAATAAAACCAATAAGCTCATTCCTAGAAAATGTTTTTTGACTCTGTAAATTGTGTACGCTTGAAATATGTTAGTCCACTGAGTTATTTTTAGTATGTATAAATGTTGCCTTTAATGCAATTAAAGCAGAGAAGTTTTTTGGCTAGAATGGCGTGTTTCAATAATAGTCAGCTTTGTTTCTAATATATGCTGAAGGAAGCTCATATTTAGATTTAAAATAACATGTTTTTAATTCTTCATTCATTTCTCTTTGCTGTAAAACTTTGGGTGCATCACTGCTGATGGGAATTACTTGGAATTTTACTGAAATCACAGGACGGTATCCTTTTGCTGAAACAAGCTGACAGTATAAAGTCACAGCCAGGAACTTGCTCTGTCTGGTGTAGTCATCTGTAGCTGCTTGGGATCTAGATGCAGTGTAGCTGCTGCTGTGGGTCCTCAGCTAAGCTAATTTATTCAGCTGAGTATTTTGTATTGCAAAGAGACTTAAGCAACAGCACTTCGGTGTCTTGGATATCTCTCTGTGAGGCCAGATGGAGCAATGCAGACATTGGGTCTGTCAATAAATTGACTGCAAAAGCCTTCAGCTGGAGTCATAGTCATGTGGCTGAAGTTAAAATATCAGCTAGGAATTTGTTCATTTATTGGATATTTGGTTTACTTGAGATTACTTTTTTCAGTTATATGCTTATACAAGTCTCTCAGAAATGCAGTGCCAAAGATGTCAAGTAAATAGCCTTTGTTTTGACAGTTTGCTATTAAATTACAAATAATAATATTGTAAGGAAAACATAAATAAATGCAGTTTTATACTGAAATTTCCTCACTATGAGGGGAAAAAGTTAGCAAATATAATCCCAGGGTGAAACTGGACATTTATCTATAATGTTGCTTTACAAATAAATAGACTGTTTCCTTTTTGTAATCTTTGAGATGACAGCAGTAAATTATTCATCTGCAAACTCTGTTTCTGTACTGAATTGATGGCCGAGGTTCATTGTGTTCACTAGGCTGATTCATGTTTGCTGTGGAAATGGTGGAGTAGCTGCCTGTTGTTACTACCTCGGTAATGAGCTACAACAGCAATGATGAGATGTTGTCTGTCTAAGGGAATAGAAAGATATTTCACCTTGGAAGGGAAAGGAAGGACTGGGGAAATGTATTTCCTGCTTGATGTTTTATTTGAAAGAGCAGATCAGAAAAAAACACGTGACTTACAATTGCTTTATATCCTGTCTTCCCTTACTTACCAGTTTTTTTTTCTTTGAGGCACATGTTCTTGAAGCAGAAATGAAAAAAATATTAGCTACTGTCCTGACCCTGATTTGTAAATAAATTACTGAAGCATATTATGTCTTAAGGGTGTTTGCTTTGTATATATTTCAATTACAGTAGGAATGTATGCTGTTGAAAGGTAGAGGTTATTGCCCTAGTTCTTTCTTATCTCTCTTTCAATTAAATCTGATTTCTGTTACCATAGCATTGCTTGCTCGTATGCTGCTTAGTCCAGTGCTGGTCATTTGTGCATGTTTTCTATTTGACTGTGGCTGTTCTTACTGTTCCTGAACTAACAGCCCCTGTCAAGTCCTTTTTGGTCTGGGAGGGGGTGGTCAGGCAGCTGTTTTCTACAACTGATGCAATTGCTAATGTTTCCTATGCAAGAAGGCAGACTTCTACTCAGTACCCCTGGGGAGTGTAAACATCATTTTTATCATGTTGGAACTACAGGCTCTGTCAGCCCAGTGAAGTTGTTCTCAATTAGTCTGAGGCAGCCCAATTCAGAAGGGAATAGCTGCTCCTGTTCGAGCCCATTTTTCTTTGAGTGTTGCCTGCGCTGATTTCCAGCTGTTACCATGCAGCTTTGGGGAGCTAATGGGGTTCATTTGGAACATCTATCTCAAAAGGAAATGCCTGAGTCAGTGTCTAGTTGAATGATTGGAGATTTTCACACACAAAAACCCCGGTTAATACCCACTTAGCTAATTATCTCTCAATGTACATGATCATCCTTTTCAGTCCAGTAATTAGAGAAAATTAAGTGGAACCTTGCTAATTTGCAGTAATGTTGGGAACAACCTATTGCCAATTACTGAATTTTGTGAATTAGTGCAAATAAAAACAAGCACATTTTACAAACTGTAGAGTAACACGTGCTGAACCCTATGCAATAGTGCCACATTAATATTACACTGCCAAGAACTCACCTGTAGATGCAGGGGAAGTTAATATGATGTAAATTGAGAACAGAATCTTTCTTATGCTGGAGTTCGCCCTTTGTTAACTGTGTATAGATTACTACACTGAGGCCCAAAGTCGCATGATGTGTCATGAACACCATTCCCCTGCTTTCTTATAGAGTTCAAGGAGATTTTTGGAGATCTCCTTACTAACACAACTTAAGTTTTTCCTCTTTTGAAGCAGCTGCAATTGTCACCATGGCTGTCAGAGTCAGCATAACATCTTCCTTTGATCCTTTTGAGCTCTTGCAAGGGACCAAAAAGCTGGAAAAATCAGCTCTTCTGAAAATCCAGTGCAAGTGAAAGATCTCTAACTGCTGTGTTTTCAAAATGCCCGTTTTTTTTTTTTTTTTCCTCTATGAAAGTAGTTTTGCTGATGATTCCCTTGTGTGGCTGCATTGCAATCCCAGTCCTAATCTTTCTTTCAGAAGGCTCTTTTTCCAATCCCGTTTCTAGTGCCAGAGTTAACCCTATGTTTCCCAGACATGAAATTTTTTCTTTGACTTGGTTGGGTAACTCCTAGAAAGCAGGCTGCCTTCTTGCCCACATCCTTTATACTAAATCACCCATTGCTTTTGGCATGATCACTGTCCAGATCCCAAAAAATCCTAAAACCCCTGGTGACCATATGCAGAATAACTACTAGCGGTTGCCAAATAGTTAGGTGCCACTTGCAGACCTGATCATTACAGTGCAAAGGGCTATTTTGGCACATTTTGAGATTTCTCTACCAGTCTCCCTCATATGAACTCCAAATAATGTCAATCTCATGTTCAGCTATAATTTTTCCCCATGTTTATGTGCCTCATCTGAGATTTGGTGAGAAACAAGTGAGAATACCTTGCAACAAAATTTATTATACTTCTGTTCCCTGATTTCAAGAGCTATCTTTTCATTGTGTTCTCCTACTTTTGAAAATAACAACAGCAAATCAGAAGCAGGAGCACTCCTTCCTAACTGTGTTCTCACCTTTCTTTGGGAAGCTTCCACTTCTGAAATCAGTAAAATTTATCTACAAAGCCAAAATGATTCCCTTGGAACTTTATATTTGCAGTCATCCTCTGTAATAGCTCTGCATCTCTCCGGGGCCTCTCTCCATCTGGTCCGAGGTGGTACCTGAATTTCTTTTACTGGAATCTGTCCAGTCACAGTAACACAAACTGATGAAAGCCTCGATGCCTGTAACTCTCCAGAGCTCCAGCTTATGGATAGGAAGGTGAAACACTGTATGTAAAGCAGCCAAATCTGCTGTTTATGACCTAATGGTAAGATTATGACAGTATTAAGATGACCTGCTTTTTAGCCTAGGCTAGCTTTTGCTTCTCTAGTTATACGGAGCTGCCTGTAAGCTGCAGGAGCCAAATGCATCAAGCTTTTAATTTTATGTGATGTAAATTTAGGAAAATAGAAAGTGGGAAACTAATAAAGATTGTGTTTCTTTGGTTGCATTCTGCCAGCTGTCCTTTTTGGTGGTGAAAGAGTTTTTACAAAAATAAAAATGGTGTTTGGTAACCTTTAAAGTTATGAGGAATGAAATACAAGATAAGATTTTCTTTTATTCTGGCTCCTTTACGTTCTGACTTCCAAACCAGGAGTTAGTTTCCCCAAGTGCCTAAGCCCAATTTATTTTCATCACAAATGGAACACCTTAATATTTAAATCAGTCCTAGGGATTCAAATTATTGAATTACTTTTTGAGACTTAGTCTTCTAAGTCACGTAATAGCTTTTTAAAAAGCATGTTCTGCCCTAAGTTGTCTCATAAATTAAAAAAAAAATCCAAATGAGTTCCACTAAGAACTCCATTTTAATAGTCTTATTCTATAGTTTTGATACAAACTGACCCCTGGATTTGTCCTATTAGAAGTAAGTAACAGTATTAAGATAACTAGAACATAAAAGTCAGTGTAATTCTTTTCATGAAATCAGGTATTATGCTTGGGATAGGTGATGTCTCAAAATGAGTATTTTGGCACGACTGCCTGGTTGTGTCCCTTCCCAAACTGTTTCACACCCTCGGTCTATTCATTGAGGGTGCAGATTAAGAAATATTCAAGCTGTGAAACTGCTGTTCAGCAGCAGCAATGACATTAATGTGTTATGAGCATTGTTTTTTATCTAAAACACAGCATCATACAAGCTGCTATGAAGAACATGAACTACATCCCAGCCAGCCACAGTACAGCCACAAAGACATTAAAAGAGGGGGAGAATTGATGTTTGAAGTAGGACTGACAGAACTGGCTTTCCCAGTCTCAAGAAGAGAAGACTAAGGGGAAACTTAATCACAGTCTTCCCACGTCCAAAGATAGGTGCAGACAAAGTGGTGGTTCTCTCTTTGCAAGGTGGTAGGAGAAGAGGCATTGGGAATAGCTGCTTCAGGTGAAATTCTGTCCTGGAGATAAGAAAAAACAATTTCACCATGCAAACAATTAACCATTGAAATAAAGTGCCCAGAGAAGTTGAGAAATCTCCCTTGCTGGAAAAATTCAATATTAGGCTTGACAGGGTCCCAATAACCTGATCTAAACCCAGACTTTCAACAGAAGATCGGATGAGATGATCTCCAACCTGCTTTGCAATGATTCTTCATGAAACATGGACTGTTGATTTGGTGTTTTTTTTTAAAATAGTTTTCTGAACACAGCTGAATTGTTATAAATACATAAGGAGCCATTGTTTAGATTTCATGGGATTTGAAAACTAGTGGAATTCCTACAACTGAAAAAGAAATGTAATTCAGTAAGCAGTGATATAAATCAAGACCTTTTAAGGTCTTTTCCTCACTGCTCTGGTAACTGGGGTGTTTAGTTTCTCCTCATTTGCTAGTTCTGTGATCTCTAAAATGAGGAAAATTTTCTTCTTTTTAATACACTAGAAGAATAATATCCAATAAGCATCTAGCAATGAAAGTGCTGTTTGTGATACTGTTTAATTGCTTTAGCCAAGCTCTTCTTGTATTTTGCAGGTATTCCTCATGGCCAAGGACATTTTGGGTTTAAATATATTTGTGTTTAAACAGCAGCGGAATTTCTAGGTTTTTTCTGCCTTGTAAAGTAGTCTAATTTTAAAACTTAAATAGGATGCAAGCTCTCCTAAGACTTTTGCTGTAGGTGTATATTTTTCTGTAACTGCTTGTGTAAAATTTTCGTAGCTCTTTTTTATTTCTTTGAAGGGAAATTACCCAAATGGTGCTTTAAGAAGATTTATTTTTGAATTTTTGAAAGAGTCAATAAAATCAGGCAATAAAATTATATTCCTGATATTGATAGATATGTATTGATTTTTTGGATTGCAGTTCAAGATAGCACTGTTCAAAGGGCACAGATTGAGAATGCAACAAAAACCATCATACAAATACTGTCAGATGTGGGAGGAGGAGTTTGCTGGAGTTCACAGAGAGTGTCATGAGGAAAAATTCCCTGGTGTTGATTTTCTTCCTTCAAAATATGATGAGCATTTATTGTAGCCCATATGTAAAAGTGTAGATTTACATGGATTAATATGAGAAAATAAAAGCAAAAGCTATGGCAACATAATTGCATGACAATAATATGTTTGCATAAACAATGTCTACTGTAAACATTTGTCTTATTTTAAAATATAAACTGAAGCAGGAAAATAGGTCAGATTCTGTCCTTCATCTAAAAAAGTGTGTATTAAAGCATCTGAATTAGGCAGATGCAGCACAATAATTGTACAGGGACACTTAAAAACTGTGAGGGTCAAGATGAAGTCCTTCAGAAAGAAAGAAAAGAAAAAGAAAATCCCCCAGATTACAGCAACTTAAAAAAAAAAAATTTAGTCACAAAATAAAAATAAAGAAGAAGGAAGAGGGTTAACTGTTGCCCTCTTCCCTCCTGGGAAATATATCAGACCATATGTTTGAAAATAAGAAAACTTTTTTTCAATTCCATGGCAGCTGATGTCAGAAAACTCTTACGATAGTGCAGTACTGACCTCATGTGTTTCAGGATATAACAAAATAAGTGTGTGAGAAAATGTCTTGCAGTTATGAAATAAAATATTGATGGCTTTTTGCTGACATGTAGGAAGAAAAGGGAAACCAGTAACACTGTCTTCTTGTTCAGCATTATAAATACACTCATTTGGGATTTCAGATTTAGCTTGCTGGTATCAGACAGTATATGGATAGCAATTTTGCCAGGGAACTGCATATTAGTACTTGAATTTTCCTAAAAATGGGTGAATCCATGGGTTTTGGATCTTGATTTCTTCTTTAAAACACTTGTTATCACAATATTACCCCTATTACCCCTATCCCATTTTCTTTATTGTACAGTCTTGGGGGGAGTTGACTCACTGAATAAAAGCTGGGTTGTGAATTAGACAAGTGAAAATGTACTCATAAATGAGAATGATGCTGAGAAGGTTCTGAGCATAGTGTATCTGTTACTTATTTTATATTAAATCTTTTTGTCTCGCCCTTTGTTAATTTTTTTTCTGTTAGTTTTCTTTTGTTTCTACAGTCTTCTGTTAGTGATCTGCCCTTCATTTTCCATTTTCCCCTTATCACACTTTACAGTCTTTTAACTTTCTCTCTGATCTCTTCTAAAAAGAATTTCGCATGTACTCAAATGCCATAGTTATCTACCAAACCCTTAGCTATTTCATCCCTAAAATTTTGTTCAAAGGTTCATGTTTGCTTTTGTAAAACAAATAAGGAAAGCTTTATGCTGGACTCTTTTTTCTCTGGAAACCCTTGGTTGTGGAAAGTAATTGATTGTTATGTCAAGATGCAGTGGAATCCAGCTTGGGAGGATTGATTATGAGCGTAAAGAAAAAGGCTCCATCTCTGCTGATGGGTTGGGGGGGGGAGGGAGATGAAAAAGAGAAGAAAACGCAGGAGAGCACAGGAGAAGGAAGAGGTTAAGAAGACAAAACTTTAAACTTTTAGATATCGTGAAAATGGGCCTTGAAAGATTGCGGGAAGCAGACTTTTTTAGAAGATGTTTTGTGTTATTACTAATTATTGTGTGATAATTGTATGCTAATATGACAGGGGGCTGGAGAAGTAGTTACGATGTGACTAAATCCACCTTGTATTTATTGTTCACTCAGTTTTTCTCGAGGGTTTGTGGCTTAATGTGTATTAAAAATGCTCATAGTGTTTCTGGCTTATTATGGGGGTTTTGAACCCATTGCAGTGTTAGGTTTTGGGTGGTGAATATAATTTATAGTTGTATATGAGAATTGTATAGTTGCTATGAGAAGTGCTCTCTGCCACTTGATAAAGGAAGACCAAGCATTGTATGTGCATTTCTAACCTGTACGTTTAGGACGTAGAATTGGATAAGTGAATAAGAATTGTCATCATTCTTAAGCATGGCTTTTACCATGTGTTCATATTGTTTTCAGCAAATTAAAAATAGTAAATAGATGCTGTTCCTGAATGTGTTGCTAAAAGGTATCCAGGAATAAACTCTGCTCCCGCCTTCTGCTTTCTCCACATTGAGGGTCAGCTAATAAAGTGACTGATGGCTCAGCAGGGGTCTGAGAAGCCTTTCTCAACCTCATCTAGAGTTCCTGTGCATCCCAGTATGGATGGAGGTAGCACATCTGGCAGTATTTGCTTTGAAGCAGGAAGCGCGAGTTTGGGATTGTGGCACTGTCTCTGCTGCGCTGGCTGGCAGAGCAGCTTAAGCACGTGAAAAGCATACACTGCATCCATTCAAAATGTGGTTGAGCATCTGTAGCCGTGTACACTCCCTTGAATTCCTGGCAGAAATTCCAGCTGAATCAGCTAGAATTGCACCTGGCACTTCCATCGCACTATGGTAAAAGAAACGGGTTGACCTAAAAGCCAGATTTATGTGGATTTAGTTATGGAACTCTCAGTAAAGTCAGTGCTAACTTTAAGGGCTGTGTATCACTTTGGAGTCAATAATATATGCTGTGCTTGGGTAATTTTTGCCTTTTTTTTGAGGGGAAAGAATAGTGTCCTGTTTTGCTTACTGAGTCTTTCTTGGTTGTGAGATATGTATGTAATTACTGGAGTCACGGAATTGCTGTGGTGCGAGCTGAAGGACTCATAAAAAGATTCATGGGAAAGATGGTGTTTCTCTGGGCTCTGCTGAAGGTTTTTTTGACGTTTAAAGAAGCAAGATGTGGTGTGGAGTTCACAGAGGATTTGAGGCTGTAGTTAAAAGTAAGTTGGAATTTGTTTGACCTTTTTCCCTGTACATTCTTTTCAGAGCATTAGGTGGCTGAGGTCAAACTGAAATGTGTCACTGGTCAGTGTCTGAATTTAATTAGTAGGCAAGGACATGGAGAACTCTAAAGTACAAGATGTTTGATCACCACCTTCCCTTTTTAAATAAAAACAGAACATGATCTGTTGGTGTTTTCCTTCCACCAGCTGGTACAGTTTCTTGAATTTGTTTGTTTCTAAATGTAAGATTCAAATGTGGGAAATGTTACAGAAAACTGTTGTACTACCAGGCTGGTTATTCAACCTGGTTTATGACATCTGCAATGGTTTATGTGGACAGTCACTACTATATATTACACTTAATGACAGAAATTATGAACAGTTTACCATATTTGCTGAGCTGACTTCCTAGTCAAAATTGCCAGCTTTATGTTGATTTATGGATAAATCTAACAAAAATTAAATTCATGCATTTTGCTCTTAAAGAGACAGAGACTGTTGTAGGATGAGTATAATGAACTGTGATATAAATACTCACTGACATTTAAAAAAAGCAATACTCAGCTAGTTGGGAATGGCTTTCCTAAGCCAAAACACAGTAGTAACACTGCATCTTGGTAACAAATACATTTGCAATAACTCAAAACATTTTTGTTCCTGAAATTCAGCCTGTCTGATTTCTTTGCATACTACTCTCAGCATTTAAAATAATGTCAGGCTTGAATAGTTCTGAGAGAATGACATGCCCCTGGTTTGAAAACAGTTTGTAAAGAATTTTTTTACATACAGTCTTTTAATAGTTATCACATCAAAGAGAACAGAAGCAAGAAATTCTGAGATATTGAGTGTGCATGATAGGGAGTTTTTATAAAATAACCCACCTTTGATACGTATCAATTATTTCCATGTTACCGAAATGACACTCTATAAATCCTTGCCAAAATACAATTTAGATAGGGCCTTCAATTCTAAGTCTTCAAGTATTTAGTAACAGTTATGGCAACACAGATCTGTGTCTAATTTTTCCCCTTAAAACTGGAATATCTTTTATATTGACTGTTAAGGAGTAATAGAAAAGGAGGTGAAATTTAATTTATTAGTTTGAAGTGTATAATTACACCAACCATGTTTTCTCAGGAAATTCTCAGTTCTTCTTCTGTGCTGTCTGTCATCACTTAGTCAGGTATTTTCTGTGGTGTAATTTTGAATTTTATACTCACTTAGCAAAGTGATGGGCAGCTGAGAAGAGACAGGATCATTGATCTTCTGTTAACCCATGTTTCCACAGTGTAGTTACTTTTGTCGTGATTTGAATAGAGTGCACGGGGTATTGAGGCTATGGTGCTGTAATTAACACTTAGTGCTTTTGGTAAAAAATGCCAGTGCAGAGTCCTCCATTTTGAACTGGGTTTCCTATGGATGCTGTGGGGATTCAGCCCGGTGGCTACACTGCTGTGTTTCTAGGGTTCCTGGTGTTTATTGGGGGTTCTTTCTCACTCCGTGCCTGGAGTGTCCTTCAATGTGTGTTCAGAAGGACTTCTCTTGTTAGGCTGAACTGATAACAGCTTCCGTTATCAGGTGGCATCTACCATAATTAATAATTTCAGAGAATAAAATATTTGTCAAAAATTTAGCTGGCAGGTGGAAATGGGCAAAACAAGTTTCCCAGTACAGTGCTGTTAAAAAGTCGGAGAAGTTAATAAAAAGAAATAATTTTAAAAATCAAGATACTTGTCAAGAGTTATCTCATGGCAGAGCCATGTTTAATCTTAGTCCATGATATGATTGTGGTAACAAGTTTATGCACATATACCATGATAAATAGATGCTATTCTTTGATGGAAATGATTACATTGTGTATGTTGGCATTTATGGGACCTTGTTGCGTTTTTTTAGAATATTCAATCTTCTCACTGTGTTTTCATCTATTGTTTTCTCTGACAGCTGGAATAAGACCATGAAGTCAAGTGGCAGAGGCCAGGAGGTCTCTAGTTGCTGAACTGCATTTCTTCTTTAATTTTCAAGTTAGATTTGTTTGCTATAGTTGTTATTTTTCTCTTTCTTCTTGGTGGTTTATTTCAGTTCTAAAATAAGAAAAGCAAAAATTTTGTGCCAAGGTCTTAAACTTTTCCTGCAAATTGAGTATATTAGTAATGTGCAAAAGCAATGCCATGTAATTGTCTACTGCATGTGAGCAAATGAGGTTTTTCATGGAGGCAAATCAACCTGCAGATAATTTTTTCTCTCCTTCCATCTGAAAAATTAGCCTTGCATACCCTTCATATTTTAAATAACTGATCTTCATGTGTGTCAGTAACTGCCATCTTGAAGAAATGACACTTCAGAGAAGCCTTAAATTCTTTGTGCACTTACCACTATCTTTGACAAAAAATTTCTGTGTGAAATTAAACTATGATTTCTTTTGAATTTTTTAAATGACAGATCAATAAATGTGGGGCTTTGGATTGCTCCTCTGTAGTCACCTACAAGTCTGGCACTGCTGCTGTTTCCCTCCTTCCTCTAGTTTTTTCTTCTATCTGGAATTGCCTTCTTTGTAATCTGAACATTTCTGGCTGCCTCTGCAGCTCTTCTACTATGTGGTGTGTGGAGGGGGGGATGATGAGAAACTATTAGCAAAAATATCATAATTCTTGTGCAATACTACAAGCATTAAATTAACTACAATTTAGTTCTAATTCAGGGTGGCTGTGCTTTTATTTTTTTCTTGTAAATGGTTTGCCATGTGTTTCACACTGCTATTCATTTGCTGGATTCCCTTTGCTTGATGGTAGCTTTTATTCATCTAATTGTGTATATTTTAAAAGTTAACATTTTCTATTTCTGTCTCATTTGATGCTGGTGCTACTAACAAAGAGAAAACTGAGACCAGATGGTTGCCAAACAGTGAAGCCACCTGGTATTCTTGCAATGCCAAATATCTTTTCCCCTCCATTTTTCTCTCGAAAATTACTGAGACAGGTCCAGGATTTTATGAGGGTCTCAAGAATTCTTGCATGCAGCCAGACAAATATCCTAAATCCTCTTAAATTTATCCTTGAAATTCTCTTCCCTGCTATTCTCTTTCTCTGGTGCTTCCATCTCACGCTCTCTTTCCATTGTACCACTTGGGTCTCCCACTGGAGCTCCACATTGCTGACTCTCATATGTGTGGTTTGCAGACCTTGCTCCATAGAGGAGCCTCTGAGGCTGAAGGTGAGGGCCTGACCCTCACGATTGCTTGCTCCATCACCTCTGCAGCCACCAGCTCTGCCAGGATGGGACAAGCAGTTCCCGTTGCAAGCAGAATCCAACAGGGTGAATCTGCCAGGAGTGCTACAGGAGCTTCTCTCCACCTCTTGGGCTATTATTAGTGTGTAGCAAACAAATGAAGAGCCACCCTGAAGAGCGGGGTGTCTTGGATGTGCAGCCTGTGGCTTGCCATCTATGCCTTGTTGATCTGAGGGCCAAATCTGAACTGATGCTGCTGTCAGGGGCGTGACCGTGTGAGCTGGGACTGGCATGATCATCGACTGAGGATACAACGGTGCACATACAACAGTTTGCTCAGAGTGGCTGAAGTCAGACTAAGCTAACCAAAAATATTTTTTCTCTGGTACGAAATCCATCCATGCTCTGCTCTCCATGCCGGTGCCGTATGCCGATGTGAGCTGCACCGTGTGCGTGGTGACAGACGAGCTGCTTGAATGTGTGCTTCTCACACTCTTCAGAAGTCTGGTATAGGCAGTGCCTGTGTCAGTATTGATACATCTCCGAGACAAGCAGTGTTAACGCACCATATTGACACAGGTCTGGGTCAGGGAGTGGAGTGTAACTCCTCACTTAGCTGCTGCCTGTCCTCTGCATCTTCTTCCTCCTGCCTTTGTAGCCGATATTCTGGATCCCGCTGGTTTGTAGACCCCAAACACCTTGAATAACACTGACATGAACCCCTGGGTGCTGTGGCTCAGTGAGTATAGGTGTCCATCTGAACCTCCTGGTCGAATTCTGGCAGAGAGAGCAGCTGCCACTGTCAGCTCTCAGCAAATACCCAGATTACTGCAGGATCTAATGGCTCTAGTCCTAGAGTATGGCTTTGCGAGGAGCCATACATATTCAACACGAAAAAATCTGTATCTGCCTGAAAAGAACTTATACTCCATCTGTAAGGATCAGGAGAAGGCTGTAAACAGATGAGGAAATGAAAGCAATAGTACGTTTGGTATTCAGCAGTGTAACAAACAGCTGTCTCTGATGCTGTGTGTACAATGTACCTGCATCTACTAATTTCTTATAGTTCCTTTCCTCTTGCTGTTATCTGACAGTGGTTGTGGCAGCACTGAACTTTCTTGTCAGAGCCCTCTGCCTTGTGCTGAATACATGGTGTCTCTATTTCTTTGCTCACTTTCCTTTTATATTACCTACCGGTTTCCAGGATGTTCTACAGGTGTCAGAAAAGACAGACATTCTTCCTTTGGCAGGTTTTGATCTCTATTGCTCTATCAGTGGCTGCTTTCCTGCTAACATGGTGTCCCTAGATGGCTGCAAGCCATCATGCAGGGCAGACGCCTCCAAACAACGACTGCAGCTGAAACTGGGTTTTGAGAAGTCCATGTTCCTGCTGGTTACAGTAGGTTGGACACGGTCCCATTACAACACATACAGACCAGTTCAGCAGTAGTCCTTTCAGGGAAAATATATCAGAGTGGCCTCCCTTCAAAATTTCCCATGCTTTGGAAAATGGAAAATACTCCTTCAGATCTTTCCATTAGGCAGGAATTATAATGTACATTCAAGCTTTGTGATAGGAAAATAATGTAAAAACAATATTGTGGTGGAAATAATGGCCTTGAAGTGCCTGCCCAGAGTTACTCCTATATGGTTTGTTTAAGCAACGAGACATAATGATTCAAATGTGCTTTACAGAGGTAGAAGTATGGAGTGACAAGGATGTAGCTTCTCTTGGTTTTTCCATTGTGAAGAGACAGTGTTTTTCTTTGAACTTCTATTCTGTATTACACTAGAACTAGTTTTGCAATGTTTACCATTTCTCAAAGTCTGTGAATTTTAATTGACAGGAGGCTTAAAGACCAAACTTACTGCTGCTTTTCCCCACAGCAGAAATACTAAACATTGTGAAGGAAAACAACAGTCATTGTTTGAAATCTTGGAAGCTTGTTTCTAATCTCTGTAATTCAAATAAGTATCTTGGAAAGCACATTGTGCAATTGCCACCAGTTGTGTTCTTTTCTTATTATGCCAGCACATGAGGGTATTGTAGGCATTGGATGAAATTCTCTGCAATTAATGAGCATTAAATTTAAATGCATCTTTTATTGAGCTTGTTTGATTTGAGCAGGCTGGCTCTATTAGTACTCACAGAAGCTGTATTTGCTTTCTGTAGAAGATACCTCCCTGAACAGGTGAATTGAACAGGGCAGATCAAAATTCCTGTTGCATCTTATCTGTAGGGTATGATGTTTCCAGAGGTATTAAAAAGGGGATATAGCATGCTGGCCGAATGCAGGCTGACACTTTTTCCTTCTAGATAAAGAAATCTCTAAAAAAATGCAAACCATGTCATATCTGAGAAAATTAGCATCTTTTGGAGTTTTTTTTTGACATAGTATGCAGGTCTATTTCCTTGCATGCAAATGTCACATATTGTCAGACTATCTCTGTCACTACTCTCCCTCCCCTAAAATAAAAAGAGTAGGGTCTGATGGGAGGGATAAAGTCCTTCATATTGGAGGTGAGAAGGAAAAATACACAGCATTGAAAGTTATGAAAAAGTTTACAGAATCAGTCTCTGTTTCAGGAGTACGGTAGTAATAAAGGTCATCCGTGTAGTGTTTTCAAAACTTTAAAAACAATCAGAAGGTAGGATATATCAGATACAGGAATGTAATTTGTCTCTTTTATAAGAGGCAGTGACCTTTTTCCTAGTTTTCCCTGGTCAGTAAAGAAAAAAAAACCCAACCCCGAGCCTGCAGCTTGGAACTGAAAAATAGTTGCTTTCATTATACATTTCTAAGGAAGTTTTGAAAAAGCAGCACGGGATAGCATTTAAATAACAAAGACGCTTCTTTAAATTCTCACCTTCTCTCCACTCACTAAGGGCCATTTAAGAAATGGAAAGTACAGCCCCTATCTGCTCCTTCGGGATGCCTGGTCTTCCTTTTCTGAACCAATTGTGTTGGTTTTTTTTTTCCCCTCCC
>VZRS01003565.1:380564-479343 GCA_013398055.1 Ifrita kowaldi
TCTCTTGTTTTTCCTTTTTTAACTAAATTTTTTTTTTTTTTTTTTCCCCCCCCCTCCCCCCCCCCCCCCAACACTTATCGGTTAATTTCTGGAGTAATTCCTTGAATTTGTGGACCCTTTCTTTTCTTTACACATTTTTTCTATGTAAGCAGGCCCTGCTGCTACACCCATTTTTTGCTCTGATCCTAGCCCAGCCAACTGTCACTTTTTAGCCTGCAGGGAACCTTCTGGTACTAACATTCATGCCTTGTTTTTATTAGAAGGGCATCTCTCACAACATATCTCTCGCTGTTTGAAGCAGAAGTCATGTGTATTCAGTAGGAATGAATAATGGATGTATTTAAAGGGTAACTTGCCCTTCTCGTTCCTTTGCACATCGTAAATAACCACTCTTTAAGTTGGGTTTTACATATTGCTTTACAGGCACAGTTTGAAAAAATCTGGTGATTCAGCTCTCAATTTAAAAGCCACTGCTGTACGCAGCTGATAGTTTCTGTGTCTGAAAACTGATCCCACACCAAACTCAGTACTGGCATCTATAGAATTCTGAGCACTTAGAAAACTGCTCATGAATTTATTTTGAAGTAGCTCACAAGAATACAGCATCACAGGACATGTATGGACAACATAATGGGGAATGTTGGAGCTCCGTATAGAGTTCATTTCACCTGGCCTTATGTATCTTTTTAAAGATATCTTTAGATATCTTCTCAAGATACCTAAAGGCATTTTAAGTAGTTTTAAGTTGTATTTTTACATTTTAAGGTATTTTTAAAGATGTTTTAAATATAGGGTTTTAAAAAATGTTCTAAATATTTTCTTCAGGATGAGCTGAGTTCTCTAAAACATCTTTTCTTTCCACTCACTGTCAAAGCCAGTTGGTTGATGAGGTTGTGTGTAGCGACATCTGCCTTTTGTCTGAGCAGCCCACTGTTTCTGGCCAGGTATCACCATCTCAAGAATTCCCTGGGATTATGGTAATAAAGGATAAACTGAATGTAGTTAGAATTTTCCTGTTAACTGTAACTAGCTTTAGCTGAGGTGCCCAAAGAAGATCCTAAAATTGAAGGCCAGGTTTGGAGGATGATTTAATTGTTTGATCTCAGTTTAAGGATGTTAAAATGAGAGTCTGAGCAGCAAATGTTTTTGATGGGGGCAGGATGAGGGAAGCGGTTATATTTTTATTGCCCGTTTTACTTAGATAACTGGCAAATGGAGTGGCCTAATTTCCCTGTTACCATCAACTCTGCAAAACTAGCCCCAAGTTAGCATGTTTTGTCTATAGGATTTTCAACTTGAGTATGTGGCTAAGGTTTTTTTGTATGGGTCCCTTGGGCCCTTTATTGTCAGGAGCTGAGGATAACGTATTTCTTTTCCAGTGAGTTGTGGCCTGCCACAGGACTGGGGTCCAAGTCCTGATGAGCATGGGGAAGTATGAACTCGAGCCAGTGGCTCTGGAGTCATGTGCCTGTATCCTCTTTTTGAATGAGGTAGATTTACCAGTGCAAGCATTTGCTAGGAGTAGAAGCAAACAATTTGGAGGTATTGGAAATCTTAGATGATTTGAGCATCAGCATTTGTTAAGAAAAGGTAGTCAGAACCAGGTTGCAACCCTGATTCTACTGGTGACCTTTGGCATCTCCTGATCTCAGTTCATGTGGCTATAATTTTGAAATTGTATGACTTTCAGACATGTCTAACAGCTTCACTCTGCTTGTAGTTATCATGTTATTTGAGAGGCTGGTGATGTAGGTATTAGATTTGCTTTTATAGGAAGTTGCCAACATACTGAATTGTATAAGAAATTATTCCCTCTAAGAGATTCAGCTAATGGACTTCTTCAAAGATTAACACTTGCAGGGATTCAATTGTCTTCACAAACATTTGTCTTATGATAGTTTTTGGAATTTTAGTTGGGACAAAATATTTTCTGTGTCTGTTCCCTCTGCATCTGAAATTTATTAAGACATTCAGAGACATATCTGACATTCAGAGATGAAAATGAATGCAATTCTAAACATAAAAGGCTGAACTACCCACTGTGTATTTTCTGTATACCTTTCTTGCACGTATCATTTTGCATTCACCTTCTTTTTCTTCTTGCTTTAAAATGAAGAACAAAATAGAGAATGTAGTCTTGGAAAACTTGGGGTTTACTGTCAAGTTCTGGCCAGGGTTTAACTAAGATTAATCTCTGGGTGCCAGGCAGTATGTATTAACTGGAAGTTGATTTTATGGACTTTCATATTTTTTTCCCTTTTTTCCTCCTACTTTTGAAAAGGAAGCTCCTTTTAAAGCCCTATGCTACCTTCATGGTGTCTTCAATAGCTTTGACTTTATCTTCATTACTGAGTGGAAGAAAGATAACTGGGAAGGCAGACAAAATTTTAAGGATTTCAGGATTTCCTTACAGTTAAGTGGAAATGATAGGTAGTCCCTCTCCCCTGCACTTGGTTGTACAGAGACAGAGGAACTGACTGCATGAGACATCCCTAACTAATATGGCCAAGGGGGCACAGGTTGTGTGCAACGTGCATGGATTTTGCAAACAGGGTTGCACTGCAGGCTCCCACTTGATACACCAGTTTTCAAGAAATAAGCCATAAGTGGCACAACAAACAGTTGTAAGGAGTCCATAAGTACACCTAAAGTCAAATTATCTGTTAACTCTGTGGAATAAGAGATGGTGTGTCTTTACCATGGAAATAAACAAGAGGAGCTGTAGATGAATGAGACAAGAGGATATTTACTAATGTGAGTGGTGTCTAAGGTGCCAGCTACATGGTGTCTGTGTGACAGAGAGACCCCAAGCTTGCTAAGCTGTTACCAGAGGCCAGAGGGTGTAATTGCACCGTGTCCCGTTATTTCCTGTGACTCCTGTGTGCCTGCACATCTACATTGCTCAAATCTAGATTTTTCAGTTCCTTTTCCTCTGCACTTTGTTCTGGGCTGCATTCCGATGGCTCTCAGTTGGACGCGTTTCAGCTACTTTCTTCTGCTACAGCAGTGAACATTCCCTGATTTTTTTGGCAGTTGTTCATTAAAGTTTTGCAGTTTTTTTTTCTTCACGTCGTGCTAGCTTCTGTTGCCCATTAGTGTTTGTTTTGGTTACCTTTTGTAGCATATGACTACAACTTGTGCCCTTGGTCTGTATTACAATTTTCTGAGGTCAGTCTTCTTTACATCCATTCTGTGGTTAATCTTCTTTATATGCCATGCTGTATTTTTTAGTACAATTTTTGGCTTGATTCTTTGCGTGAATATTCTATACTCTTTGGATCAATATAACCATTGTGTTATTTGGAATATTTATTAGGTAGGTTTTGTGAGGTTTTATTTGGCGGGGCTTTGCAGGGAAGGGAATGTTTGCTGTTTCTTTTTTTAATCCCCTCAGAATAGCTGTAGCTGCCTGTCTTTTGTGTGGATGTGCATTTGTGTGTTACGTCTTTCTGGTACCCAGTGGCCAGATGCCTCTGAGCTCTGCTAGTACTGTGAGCCAACTACAGGCTGCATGACCGTGGTTTGCGTGGCGCTGAGCCCGAGCTAACACATCCTGCCTCTCAGCAGGACTTGCTAGCTCAGTCTTGGTGCCTTAGCCAACCAGCAGCTATGTATTTTCTGTCCACTGTGGAGCGTAGGCATATAGCAGCTCACATGCTCGTGATTTACTGCATACTTCCTTTAGAGTACACAGCTCCTGAATTTGTAGTTTTCCTGGTGGTTGCCTGGCCGTTCTCTTTCCCAGTGATGAAAACAGCAAGACAGGGACTATATGTTTAGTTCAGACTCTGGAGATAAAAGCAATATTCCAGGATTTAGCAAATCTATACGTGAGACATTTAAATGTGTTTCCTTCCCACCTCATCCCCCCCACCTCCCCCGCTATGTCGAAAAATTGTTGTTCTGTTTGGAGGAGTTTGCTGTCAGTGGTTTCACTTTTGAGGGTATTATTAAAATTTGTGGTAATTTATCAGGTTGCATTTGGATTATATATATCAATCTTTCATTTTCTGCCTGGAGATGAGATATGGTAAAGTCAGATCTCTTTCTGTTGGGGTAGAGTAAGAAATCCTTCACCCCCCCAGACTTCTGTTCCTTGGAGATAAAGTAGTTCAAACACAGCATATACCAGGTGATAGGGAGTGGACAGAAGATCTGACGCTATGTCTCTCTCATGAAGTTTGCAACCTCGTATCTCCTCAGCTGCAGTTCTGCACAGAATTTGTTTACCGCTTCTAAAATGTGGATGTAAAGTTTGTTGCACAAGTTGAATGGATGATAATAACTGGTGGACATGGGGGAAAATCAAGTTGTTTTGAGACTGGCCTGTTCTTTATATCATCTTCTCTGTGTGTGCAGACTTTGGAAAAAATTCGTGTTACATTTTAGTAGAAAAGAATAGAATCTCACTGACTTCCACTTTGCCCACTAGCAAAACAAGGTGCAAGGCACTTGAGAGCATACTTTAGTAGCAGAAAAATAATTTCTTGGGCAGAAGCACCTATGTAGTTTCAGTGGAAGTGATTTTTGGTGGAGTGGAGCCTAGTTGACTTGTTTGGATGTAAGCCTGTTGAAACAGTATCAGATTGCACTCTCTTCTGTCATAATTTTACTTGGATCCCAGCTACTGTTCGCATGCTGTTGTCACACATCCAAATGGAGGACTCCCATCTTTTTCTCATTCTGAAATTTTTGATCTCTCACTGCCTCCGATTTCCTGTCCCTGCACATCCTGGGGTATGGAATGCTTTTGCCCATGAGTTTTATCTGAGCCACTTGCATCATCCTAAGTATAAAGAGACCACATTGTAGAGATGTTCTCTCCAGAGCTGCTATTTATATATTTTAATTTGCCCCCATCCAACATTTTAACTGTTCTGACATGGATTCCAGGATTTCTGTTATTTAGCAGTAGTTCCCTGCTAAAACTGGTAAGATCTTCAGGAAATCACAGTGCAGAGATTTGCAGATGGTCGGAGACTTGCTGAGGCTGTACTTCACAGGGTGGCACAGACAGACTTGCCCAATGTTTGAATGAGGTATGTAGAAAGAATATTTAATGATAGCGATGGCACTTGAAATTTTTACTCCACATAAAAAGCAAACGCGCTTTTTTTTTTGTGTTGGAGTATTGATGCTTTCAGTTTTACATCATCTTTGAATGAGAAACTTTCTTCTCTCAGAAAGTTTCAACTATTATGATGAATGCTTCAGAACTATGAGTTGTGAAAATGGCTTTTTTTTCTATAATAAAAAGAAAAAACCCTAAAATATGACTTTGTGCATTCTAAAGACCATTTGAAAAAATTGCAAATTTCAATCCTGGGGAATTTTTATTTTGCTTTATCTGAGAAAAGTGATGAAATCTGTAACTCTGCAGTCCCCTGTTACAGCAAAACTCATTCGTCAGTGACCTTTTAGGAGTCCATGGCTCCTTGACTTCCCCAAGGAATGCCAAACCTAGAACTTCCATTTAATATAAAAATTTTGAGGACAGTTTGGTCTGCCCTATATGCCGTTTTCGGTCCCTATATTCCTGTTTAAATTTACTGTGGATAATAGTTCTAATGGACTGACAGTGGGAAGACCATGCTTTACTGCCATTAGGAGAAGCAATGCTTTGGCTGACTGGGTACTGTTGCTGGGTCTTAGATGGAACTTAAATGTACCTCTAATATGAGCAGAAGATTAATGAGATGTAGAGCTGTGGGCAGTGTTAGAAGGAAAACTATACCACGAAGAGTGAAACCTGGCTTTGTCAGATAGGACAGTGTCTGGGACCTCCCTGAGAAGGATTAGTCACCTAAAAAAAAGTATTACTGAATTTAGTCTAGAATTGTTCTTTACGTTTGATTTACCTGTAAACATTTGTTCTAGTCACGTTCCTAAAAACCTGATTTACAGACTAAATTTTATTGCCATTACTTTTGTAAGAAATAAGAAAAATTGAGGCAAAATCAATAGTCTATAGGCTCTATGGAAGAAGCAGATCCAAACAAAGGCATCTTTGCCAAGATGTGCCTCTAGGACCTTACTGTGGGAGAGGTTTTCTTGCCAGTCTCTAAAAACCAGTGTATTAGCAGATGGTGACCTTTGGGAAGTAGTTGTGTGTGCTGGGCACAGAAGGAGCAGATGGCTCTGGGCAAGCCTCAAACTCAGCATACTGAAACAAATTCATAAATTTTCCGGGTGTGGTAAAGACTGTAGGTCTATGAATGTTCCTCTCAGGGCAAATGTGGGTGTGAGGGGTCCCATCCCCTCGGTCTACCTGCTTACTCCTTCCTTGCTGGATGTGAGACGTGATGATGCCACAATCTGTGGGGCTATGCTGCAGTGTATCAGATAAGGAAGGAGATTTAATTACACAACTACCCAGTCTGTAGGGGAAAGTGAAGGAGGGACTGTACAGGAAACTAGCTTTAACATTGCTCTAGCTTTTGGGGAATTAGTATTTGCTCTGTAGTGGCTAAGTATCTTGAGGGGGAGATGAAATGGGTGGTATTTCTGAGGTCAGCATTATTCACAGCCCTCCAGTGATGAGAAGATCATGATGATCCACCATGTTGAATTCTTTCTCTGCCTCTTTTTCTTTGGTGTTTTTGGACTCCTATGGTGTTTTTTCAACTGATATGTGCTTCTGGTATTGCAAATGAGGCTGGACTAAGGGTAGGTGCCAGAATCCCCAAGAGTATAATCAATCTTTTATGCTTCGTTTGTATTTTCAGAGTTTTTTTCCCAGGAAAAATTAATCTTGTTATCCTAATAGGTGAGTTTGCTGCCAAGTGTACCTGCAAAAAAATATGAGCAGCATTTTTTCCAGCATAGTATTTTATATAGAGAGTAAGATGAACCCTCTGGTTGCTTCATGCTGACCCCATGAATAGATTTACACAATCCTATCTTTGGGTCTCTCAAAGATCTCTTGCTAATCTGAGAAGTTTGATTTGTGAAAGATCTGTTGGATCACTTAGTCCTTTCATTGTGGGTTTATGCAGAATTACTTCTCATGAAGTATTATAATTTAAAAATTTTTCATTTATGGTGATTTATTACAGTTTGATTTCTAATGTTTATGCCACACATTGTCTCTCAGAAGATCAGTTTTTCAGGGCAGACACCCCTGAGGGTTCTCTGCATCTGTGGGACTGCATTTTGGAGCCAGTGCAAAGCATTACGAGCCACTGGCTGGGATTTTGGAGAGGAGTTACTAAAAATCATCTTTGTAGGAAATGACTACATTTATGTCATTCCGGGTTACATATTTCTGTTTCAAAACTAAATTTCAAGGGTTTCAGTTTGCGATGGATTGACCTTGGCTGGATGTCAGGTGCCCACCAAGCTGCTCTCTCACTCCCTCTCCTCAGTGGGGCAGAGGTAAAAACACAAAAAAACCCCAACCCCTTATGTATCAAGGTTTTTGGGGAAAATGCAAGAGCTGCACTCAGAAACAAAGCAAAAGAAAGATTTATTCTCTACTTGCCATCAGCAGGCAATGTCCAGCCACTTCCTGGAAGTAGGGCTTTGGTACACGTAGTGGTTGCTTCAGAAGACTGCCTTAATCACTCATGTCCCCTCTCCCCTTTTCCTTTTGTTGAGCATGATGTTTTAAGATGTGGGATATCCCTTTGGTCAGTTTGGGTCAGCTGTCCTGGCTGTGTCACCTCCCAACCCCTCATGCACCCCCAGCCTACGGGAATGGTGTTGAGGATGAAGCTGTGCAAGCACTGCGCAGCAATAGCCAGAACACTGGTGTGTTAACAGCACTGTTCAGGGTACAAATACAAAGCACAGCACTATAATAGCTGCAATGGAGAAAGTTAACTCCATCCCAGACAACCCTGGTGTACAGTGAAATAATTTGTTGTAGTGATGTTTACAGCTCCTATATAGAATATTCTTTTCAGTTCTGAATGACTGCTGGCATCTTTATTATTTGACATTTTCTGAAAACTGAGGTCTTTTTTCTTTTGAACTTACACTAACTAGGAGTTTTAGTGGGCCACATTTCACAGAGCCGTGTTCTTCATGAAGCACTACATTACTTTGTGATTTTTATAACTCAAACCTACATTTTGAAGTTAGGTAGCAAAATCCAATAATGCATATTTTAACTCTGTTAATATTTTAAATAATTTGCTTTTTTAATGGTTTCAAAATAGCTGCTCTGGGAACTGTAGTTAACCTTATTCCTGTAAAGTGATTTATTAATAGAGAGTAGGAGACCTTTTTATCTGACTGGGAGATTAAAATAATAAGTTAAAACTATCTAGTTCCCTCCCTCTCTTCTTCAGTTCCTTTGTAAGATGAATAAAGGTCATTTGAAGTTAATGGCTAGTACATTTGGAACTAATAACAGGAAATGCTATTTCTAACAATAGGTAATCTCTCTTTTAGGTAGGGCTGAACCCATTTCTAGGATGTGTTCATTTGCTCGTGAATCTGGTGAACTTCAAGCAATAAGGCTGAACATTTCCATGTCAGCTGCCTGCTTCAGGCCAAATTTGTAATTTTTGTACAAAATACTCAGCAGTTTCCGAGGCTGAGACTATTCCCTTGCTTGGAATTATTGGCAGGTTGTTTGTTTGTTTCGAGCAGTTGAGTTCAACTGAGTTGTTGAACAGCTCAGTTGTCTTAGCATTTAGGGCTGAAGAGTTGAAGCTTGGTGAAATGAAAGTCTTTTATGTTAGTCATGTGTACTTGGCCATGGAAGTCCAATGTTGATGAAGTTTTGTATTTGTATTTGACTTCAAATATAGAAAGTTCAGAGGTACTCCTAAGACCTCTTTCCTGGCACCAGGCAGTCCTGGAACAGTGTGTCCACCCNTTCTAATGTTTATGCCACACATTGTCTCTCAGAAGATCAGTTTTTCAGGGCAGACACCCCTGAGGGTTCTCTGCATCTGTGGGACTGCATTTTGGAGCCAGTGCAAAGCATTACGAGCCACTGGCTGGGATTTTGGAGAGGAGTTACTAAAAATCATCTTTGTAGGAAATGACTACATTTATGTCATTCCGGGTTACATATTTCTGTTTCAAAACTAAATTTCAAGGGTTTCAGTTTGCGATGGATTGACCTTGGCTGGATGTCAGGTGCCCACCAAGCTGCTCTCTCACTCCCTCTCCTCAGTGGGACAGAGGTAAAAACACAAAAAAACCCCAACCCCTTATGTATCAAGGTTTTTGGGGAAAATGCAAGAGCTGCACTCAGAAACAAAGCAAAAGAAAGATTTATTCTCTACTTGCCATCAGCAGGCAATGTCCAGCCACTTCCTGGAAGTAGGGCTTTGGTACACGTAGTGGTTGCTTCAGAAGACTGCCTTAATCACTCATGTCCCCTCTCCCCTTTTCCTTTTGTTGAGCATGATGTTTTAAGATGTGGGATATCCCTTTGGTCAGTTTGGGTCAGCTGTCCTGGCTGTGTCACCTCCCAACCCCTCATGCACCCCCAGCCTACGGGAATGGTGTTGAGGATGAAGTTGTGCAAGCACTGCGCAGCAATAGCCAGAACACTGGTGTGTTAACAGCACTGTTCGGGGTACAAATACAAAGCACAGCACTATAATAGCTGCAATGGAGAAAGTTAACTCCATCCCAGACAACCCTGGTGTACAGTGAAATAATTTGTTGTAGTGATGTTTACAGCTCCTATATAGAATATTCTTTTCAGTTCTGAATGACTGCTGGCATCTTTATTATTTGACATTTTCTGAAAACTGAGGTCTTTTTTCTTTTGAACTTACACTAACTAGGAGTTTTAGTGGGCCACATTTCACAGAGCCGTGTTCTTCATGAAGCACTACATTACTTTGTGATTTTTATAACTCAAACCTACATTTTGAAGTTAGGTAGCAAAATCCAATAATGCATATTTTAACTCTGTTAATATTTTAAATAATTTGCTTTTTTAATGGTTTCAAAATAGCTGCTCTGGGAACTGTAGTTAACCTTATTCCTGTAAAGTGATTTATTAATAGAGAGTAGGAGACCTTTTTATCTGACTGGGAGATTAAAATAATAAGTTAAAACTATCTAGTTCCCTCCCTCTCTTCTTCAGTTCCTTTGTAAGATGAATAAAGGTCATTTGAAGTTAATGGCTAGTACATTTGGAACTAATAACAGGAAATGCTATTTCTAACAATAGGTAATCTCTCTTTTAGGTAGGGCTGAACCCATTTCTAGGATGTGTTCATTTGCTCGTGAATCTGGTGAACTTCAAGCAATAAGGCTGAACATTTCCATGTCAGCTGCCTGCTTCAGGCCAAATTTGTAATTTTTGTACAAAATACTCAGCAGTTTCCGAGGCTGAGACTATTCCCTTGCTTGGAATTATTGGCAGGTTGTTTGTTTGTTTCGAGCAGTTGAGTTCAACTGAGTTGTTGAACAGCTCAGTTGTCTTAGCATTTAGGGCTGAAGAGTTGAAGCTTGGTGAAATGAAAGTCTTTTATGTTAGTCATGTGTACTTGGCCATGGAAGTCCAATGTTGATGAAGTTTTGTATTTGTATTTGACTTCAAATATAGAAAGTTCAGAGGTACTCCTAAGACCTCTTTCCTGGCACCAGGCAGTCCTGGAACAGTGTGTCCACCCAGTAGGTTTAAGGAAGCCTCTGAGAGTCAGTGTGAAATGGAGAGCCATTTGGTAGAAGGGAGATAATAGGCAATGAATATTGGAGTGCCTTGGGTAAAGAGATTTAACAGGAAGCTGTGGACAGATGGACTAGACTAGTTTAGAAACTCAAAACGAGACAAAGTGATATCTGAAATATGATGGTCAAATGGAAGGAAAGTTGCAGAGGGGTTGAACCTGGGGGAGATGAACAGAAAGACATGGGCCAATCAGCCCATGGTTTGCTCAAAAGCCTGAGTGGAAGGGTCTGTTTCCTTTGTCTTAGGGTGGCATGAAAATATTGTACTTGTGTGAAATCTACAGCTAGCTCTCAATCTGGAACGCAGGAAAAATGGTAGTTCGTTGATGCAGTCGTTTGCTGCCGTGTCTCAAGGATTTGTTTGATGGGCTTGCGTGTGAGCTGTATCAAAGAAAATCAAAAGTTATTAACTTACTGATTGAGGCTTAGGATGGGGAGAACAAACTATATTCTATAGCCTTGTGACACTTAACTTCCATGATTTAGAAGTATTTTTTCCTGTGCATCACCATCATAACATTAAGTGCTTGTTTGTGAAATAAGCCTAAGCCAGCCTTGAATTTGGTGCACGTACTGGGTATTTTCTGGTTATCAGCTGTGTGAAGGAGAATCCTGCTTGTCTGTGCTACTGCTCTCCCAGGGTGTCGCAAAATCTGGATGTGTGTAGTGAGTAAAGAAGGGGCTATAGGAAGTAAAAGGGAATTGTTATGGGTGAGGTAGCTGAATCCATCTGTGGAGACATGGGTCCTGACTCTGTTGTTGCTGCAGAATTTCGTCTGTTGCTCAACAGTGGCTTAAGATTTTAAAGATTTCATCTTGTTGCTTTATGTTGAAACTGAGTACCCGAAGACTGATTTGCAGAAGTACTAGGTATTTGTTCAGGTAACCCAAGCCTATAATTTGAACATATTCAACTATTAGGAGCCTGAGGGTGAGCACTCTGAGACCCCTGCATGTTTTTGGAAATTAAGCTTGTTTTACCTCAATTTGCTGGTTGCCCTAGTAGTGTGGATATTGCCATTCCCACTTTCCAGGGTGCATTCTGAAGATTGATTAATGGCTGTGATGAGAGCTGTATAAAAGCTTCTGGGGAAACTAATGTTCCTACCTTGATGGTAGGATTTAAGTAATCTGTCCCAAAAAAAGGATACACCACATATGGAACCATCTCTGCTGTGTACACAATAAAGCGGGGGGCCTTGCCAAAGGATAATATATGAGTACCTGATTAAAGACAATATCTGAATGCATATGTGCAAGCAGGACAAATTAAGCTTGTACAGGCAGCCATTCCATAACTTAAAAAGGTTTGACTTCATGGAAGTCTAAATACTCTTTTCATGCAGTATTTTTTTACTGTGTAATTTATGTTTCAACTGGGAAAGAGACTGGTAGAATCATCATGAAGAGAGGATGGAATGTGAAGCTGTGTGTTAGAAGGCCTCCAGGTTTAGTTACAGGTATTCTTCTTTGTATGAGAATAAGTACTATAGTTCTGTGGAAACTGCTCTGAGAATGAGATGACCACAGAGTGTGATATTTCCACAGCTGCAGTATTCATGGAGGTGAGCCCATGGCACCCCTGGAGGAGGCAGTTGCTTGAGCACAGGGGAATTTTGCCCAGTTGCTGCCTATCTCTGTTAGTGGATGAAGGCAGGCTTCTCCTTAAAAGGCTAAAAGCCTTTCACAAGTGCTTTGTTTACAGTACAAAAAAATGCTGAATTGCTAGGGGCACATTGTGGAAAATGAAAACAACCCTGTTCTTCTGTATTTTCTATTCTGTAGGTAAAATACAAAAGAGACTTTGAAGAAAGCAAAGGAAGAGGGTTCAGTATTGTGACCGATACGCCCGAGTTACAAAGACTGAAAAGGACTCAGGAACAAATCAGTAATGTATGTGACTGCAACCTAAAGTGATTGTAGTTGGAGAAATAGTGTGTCTAAGAAAAGGCGTGTTTGTTGGTGTTTCCGATGAAGTCTGTGCGAGTGAACAATCTGGTTTTGGTGATTGATTTGTGTATGTCAGGTTTTGAAATGTGTGTAAATGTATACCACGGACTTGTACAGCACATTGGCAATGTGTGTTCACCTCTCCAGCTTTCAGCTAGTATGCTCAAAGTATTTTCTTTATTAAAATGATTTGACACTTTTTGCTCTTTTAATAGATTTGTCAGCAAGTAAGAATACTTTTGTAACTTTTTATTTATGTATAAAGTATATAGATTATGTAAGTTAAAAAGTTTTGTCTCTTTTTTAGCAGGGGCTGTCAAAATTAGCATAACAAGCAAGATGGAATTTTCTAGAAGCAGATAAAATTTTGATGCTGAGTTTAAAAAGAAAATACATGCGAGACAATGCTCTGCAAGATGACAAAGAAATGGCAAATAGCAAAACCTAACATATTTCATTAGCTTACAGGAATGGAATTTTTAAAAATGGGAGTTTTCCTGACTTATGTTTTCACTAAGAAAGTTACTTATTTGTATTGTATTCTCTTGTAGCATGTTTAACTCACTTCATGGTGGAATATTGAGTGATACGTAGTGCAAGTTCTGATATGTATAAAATAGGTAAGAACTAGTGTGGACTAGAAATGATGGAGAATCAATACTATTCACTTGTCTTGGCTTCCCTTCTGATCATTCTTCTGCTGCAAGAACTTGTCCCTATGGATTATTTTGTGAAAATATTTTTGAATCACTCTCTGTAGTAGTAAAATAAGAGCACAGCAGCAGAGACACCCAGTGTAAGTATGATCAGAAGAAAATAATGGGATTTATTTACTTGAAAGAAAAAAAAATTCAGGTTGGGATATTATTGAAGAAATAAGTCACTGAAAAATACTAGTTTTTTACAGCAATGGAGATTCATGGTTCTTGCCAAAGCATTCACTAGTTAAGATTTTGATGTCCAGAGCTAGTCTTTGAGATGAAAAATTTGGGCTCATTTCCTGGAGCCTTGGCCAGTGGAGAGGACAGTTAATTTAAGAGCCATGCAACTGCTGCTGTGTATAGACAAGATGAGAACAAAAGCTCATCTCTTATTTTCGTACTGGGGCTAACTGAAATTACTGGCTTGTAAGAGAGAAAAATGTATTCTTTAGAGTGGTGAAAAGCATGGCCATTAAGACTTCCATTTGGGATCTGGGAAACTTCAGTGACTCCCTGGTTTTAATCAGCTGTATTTTTTATTCAGACCAGGAGCTTAAATTAGGTCCTCTCACGACCTACATAGCTACCTCAAGCAAGAGTGATTCCTTTGTGTGGGGTAGCTCTGGAACACATCAAGGAGATGAAATGAGCAATGCTCTGGTGAATACTGAGTCCCTTGCACGGGTCTGTTCTGTTAGGAGAGATTGAGAGGAGTGCCCTGCAGCATGCCTGTGGTGCTGTTTGGGATATTGGCCTGCCAAGAAATTTACTTAGACCTCCCAAGCCCAGTACCCTCAATATCATAGTACAGAGTAGTATGACACAGCTCACTTTCATGCTCTTATCTCTCTCTTGTTCAAAGCATATTGGGTTTTCTGCTGTGGGAAAAGGACACAATAAAAACAAACAAGAAGTTTTGTGACATGGGAAAGAGCTTTCTTCCCGTCTCTACTTTTGAGTGGATCAAGGGGGTTTCTCTCCTAGTGGAAGATCTTGTTGCACGATTTGTGATACTGTCTGGTTCCTGAACCAAAGATACTTACCTGTCTTTTCAGATCCAGAAATAGCTTTTTAAAATGGGAAAAGTGGTTTTATTTCAGTTTTTTTCCCTTGGTCATTGTATGTATGACTCCTTTCTCTTCATTTCTAATCACCCAATTCTTAACAATATAGATTTGTCTATCCAGTCTTAATAATAGAGAGTTGTTTTCTTTATGTATGTAGCTGACAGAGATTCCAAGTCAGGGACTATATTAGAAATAATTAGTCTTGAAGGGCAAAATGGAATTTTAAAATGTGTATGATAAAAGAAGTTGCATTTCATTTCTGTTTACACTGAAATAACAATTTATATCATCATATCCTGGAAAGATAATTCTGCATAGGCCGCATCTTCAATTTAAATAGAAAGCTTCCTGAATTATAGAAATGCTTTCCATACAGAGTAGTTTCTGTATTTGTCAGATAAGCAGTATACATCATGGACTAAGGATCTAATTAAGGTTTCAAGACACTGAAAGGTAAGCACTTTAATACTTCCAAAATAATTTCAATTTTCAGATACAGAAAAATGGAAGAATACTAATATATCTGTTTAATTTTCAGTTTTGTTTTGATTTCACCATGAAGTACTAGAAACCTCTCAAAGAGCCTATTTGAACCAAAATTGTAACTACTGCATTGAAGGGGTAAGTGAGAACAGTTAACTGTGTAGCTATCCTTGATGAAAATAAATAACAAAATAAATTTTATAATAATAAATGTTAAGCAGCATAAATATTTTTAAAATATTGTCTTTTGTGTCCTGATATGAAGTTTGGCAGCGTATGGATATTGGCACAGGGCTCTGACTTTTTAAATAATCTCTTGTGATATGAATATAAACCTTGTGAGGAAAAAATCATGGGGGGACTGGAAGGAGAGTGGGTAGATAAAGGGGGTTGAATTTTGGTTGCTATTTTGCCGCCAGCAGTCCTTCCTCTGAAGATTTAGAGCAAGCTTGTGGACTTGACTTTATGGCTCTTATGGAGGTATCAGGACCAGAATGCAGCTTCTTGGAAAAGAATGAAATGTACCCCAGTATCTCATGATTTTTTAGCCTAGTTCTGCCGATGGACAACATATTTTGGCATTGAATATGTAGTCAATACACAAAAAAATATATACTGTTCACACAGAGAAAAGTGTACGTTTTGTCAAAGGACCTTGCAGTGCTTTTTGTCCATCTTGAACTTTGAAAGGATTTTCAATATGAATGCAGAGACTCTCAAAATGAAAAAAAAAACAGCCAACCCAACCCCATGTATTTTTAGGTGATTTTGCAATTAAGCTAACTGCAAACTGGTTTTACAAGGAAAAAGTTAAGGTGGCAAAAGGAACAGAATAAATAAAGATGACAGCAAAAGACTATTGGTCTATCATGACACAGGGCTAAAGGAGGGAGTAGAAACTCAATCTAGTAATATTTTCTTTGGGGAAATGGAACACTTTCGGCAGTCTGCAGCAATGAGCTACAGCTTACTGCCACTGTACTTTTATGTCCAGATATATGACTTGAAGTGTGTTTTATCCTATGTGAAATAAGTTGCTCTTTCTTAAATATGTTTCTGGCAAATGTCTGCAAAGTATAAAAGAAAACAGGTGTCCATACAAATTGATAGAGTGAGAAGCTTTCATTAAGATAAAGGCCAGTGCTTGGATAGTAGAGGTTGCTGGCTTGGTTGTATGGCTGGAAGGATGCATGGAAGCTTTCACAGTGGTTGCACTCGTTGCATTAAGAGCCTATGTAAAAGCATTCCTGACTTCATGTAGGAGCAAGAAGCACCACACATTTGTGCCCTTCGTCTCTTGGAGAGACAGCAAAATGAAGTCATGCAGTTAATTTATTTGTATGTGATTCTTTTTCCAGTAGGTTAGCGTTGTATCTGAAATTAAAACTATGCCTTAATGCAAAGAAGCAAAATAAGAAAACAGATTAAATCTGCTTTGAAAAACACATTTCCAAGGTATCCTGTTTTGGTGAAGAACTTAGGAAGGACAGTAGAGTTAATGAAGAGAAGGTCTCTGAATCATCCCTCTATGGGGTAAGGGAGTTGCTTCCCAAGTATCAGGAGTTGAACTCCTCACTGAAGTTAGTAAAGCCTGTGTTGGATGCAGAGAGTGCGTGAAGATCTTGTAGCATTCTCGAAAGTGTTGTATGTGGGTTCTAATGAAAAAAGCTGTGTATTATTTGTCTTTAAATGTCTTTCATGACATATGGTGCATGGTGTGGGGTTTTTAATTATCAAGGTTCATATTCTACCTCCAGGTAAATTTATACAGCTTCAGGGGATGCAGAGGAGGACAGGATTTCCCCATAATTTGAATCAGCTGAACACTTGTTATCTGGACAAAGACACAAATGATAAGGAATTGGACACTACCTCAGATGTGATGAAAATACATCTTCAGTAGCAACTAAAGGAGGACACAAGCCACATTGCTACTGTGGCTGTGCACATCTGTACATCTGAAATTAGAAACTGTCCCTAACAGATACTGAGCCATGGCTCCCTATTTGGAAGCTATTGGCAGAGTTGTTCAATCTGTTTACTTGCTCAAACATAAAATGGTCTCTTAAATTGCCAAAACAGATTGTAGAGAAAATTGGCAGGAGAAGATGTTAACAACATGGCCCAGAGCTCCATTTGTAGGATTCACAGCACAAAGCCTGCCGATACTTGTCTCTAAGGGCTTTTTTTCCCTCCATTGAATTCAAGTGAAGGAGAAGAATAGGGAACAAGAAGAATTAACAGCAGCATCAATGTCTACATTTCACAAAACCAACCCTGGCACATCAACGAAGAGACTGGGTAAGAGTTTTAAATTGCATAAAAAAGAGCTTATGCTGTTCTAGGCAATGCTGGGATTTAACCGCTTCTGAAGTAATGCATACTTTATTCCTAAGCCCCTGTATTCCTAAGCATGATTTTTATGTTGCTGTTGTTTCATTGGAAAAACAAGCATTTCTTTATGTGTGACAATTGTGTCAGCCAACATAGATTGAGTAGCACGTGTTGAGCAGGGCCGTGAGTGCTGTGTGTCCGTGGCAGGTGTGGTCAGCCACATGCACCCTGGTACTGATTGCCTTCTGCTGCCCTTGGTACCTCTGACAGTTTAACATGAACTCCAAGAGCTGTTCATTATCTGGTATGCTGTAGGCTTAATTCCACACAGCTGCACTTCAAATATCTGCATATAACTCATGTGGTTTAGCATCTATCAGTTGTGTTCAACGGCACTTTTTCTGTCTGGAAACAAGAAGGTTGAATGTGTCATTCCTGTTGCTAATATGAGTATATCTCTGCAAGAATGTGGAGCACCTGCTGTGCTCCTGTGCAGTGAACATACATACACAGAGTCACATCCAACCTTGTTCCTTCTGTGGATTGATCTTCTAAGTTTGTTTTGTATAGATAAATAGAAATGGAAATTCTGAGAAGCCTCAGGTCCTTTGACTTTCTAATAGTTCTGTGTTGAAGTTTATTTGACTTCTGATTTTCAGTAGGCAGAAATCATGCTGCCTTTAAATGTAAAGTCCTAATAAATGCTTTAGAAATGACTTAGCAAAAGAATTACATTAATTTTCAATGACCATGAGAAGTTTTTGCAGATTTTTACATAGGTTTTATATTTTGTAAGCTTTCAGAAATGTTTAAAATGTCTGAACACATCCTTAAGAAATGATGAATCTAAGGAAATGTAAGTAATATTTTAGATAGAACTCGTGCCAAATGAGAAAATGGAAAGCTTTGAGAATTCATTTGAAACCTTAAGGTGTATTCTACTTAAAATGGAAAAATCTTTCTTTACTGATCATTATCAAAATATTATGCAAAATTAGAAAGAGATGGTGTTAAATTAGTTCCTATGCTTATGAATTCTTTACCCACAATGTCAGGAAAAATTCTGAAGATATTTAGTGGCATGCTGCTTTGTCACTTCTTTCTGCTGTAATCCCTGCGTAGAACAATAGTCACCAAGTATTCAGCTTCTAGCATTTTCTTTCATTTACTGTATGTTTTGATACTCCACACATAATAAAATGTTGTAAAAACAACCTGTAACTTCTTTGTGGAGTTTTCCTCAAACTTCTTTCTCACTTCTTTAACTGTATTCAATTACATTGTTGTCAGAGTTGTCTAAGAAATAGGGAGGTATTGGAATCCTCCAATATGGAGGATATGGATAGGTGGTCCTTATTTAAATGAAGAACTAAAGCACAGAGATTATTCACGCTAGCACAGTAAGTAGCACCTAGAATAAACCATTATCTTCTGTGTAGCCTCCTATTAGAAGTAGAGGGAGGCATAGACTTTGCTAGGGAATTTTACAGTTGTTTACTGGGGAGGAAAAGATTGCTGAGAATCCAGAGCAGTGTGTTCGTGATTCATCCTGGGTGGCACTGACTTCTCTTTCTGTTCCCATAACTTTTTCAGATTCTCTTTTCTGGTCTCTCTTTCTTAATCCATGTGATTTACATAACGACAGCTCCCAATATGTGGGAAGAAACAGTATTTTTAGATCCCAGAGTGCCAACTTGAAGGATACTTTCTGGAATGTCAGATAGTCATTATAGTAATTCTGTGTGAAACTGTCAGCACAGGTGGAACTGAATAATTTAGTTGACTTAAATGACGGTTAAATTTCTGCTGAGCGGGTGGATGTTCAATTTTCAGCAATGTATAACTCAGTTATAGACCATAGTCCATGGGGGTAGTAGAACAGGAGTAGAACACCCCTAATGAGGTGACATTCCTTGCCTGCTGAAGGTCAACTTCCTGGTCCAGAGCAGGAGAAGCATTAGAGCCTATCAGTGATGTTGTTATGAAGCTGCTTCTTATGTAACACAGGTGAAAAGGTGCATAACTCTTCTCTAGAAAGAGCAGAAACATTTTGACAAGCTGGAAAACAAACCCCTGCCTGAGGCATAACTGCATTTGGAAAAATTGTTACTATTAGAAATAAGGATTTATAATGCTGTTAGTGAGTTGTTTATAACATATTATACTGCCCACAATAGCATTAGATGCGTAAATTCAGAAAGGCCTTTGGGTAAATCCACTGAAACACTATCTGCAAATCTATACTGAGGTTCTGGTAAGCTACTAATGTGTGAAAGAAACACCACATTAGCAAATTGTGTAAAATGGAAGTTCCTTTCTGTTACATACAAGTCTATTTGGACTTGAATGGCATGTGACCTCGGGACAATTTCTGCCTGGGGAAGGTTCCCTTTCAGCAGCCCCACTGCTGGTAAGTGACCTCAAATGAAGCTTCTCAAACGTGAATCCTCAAGAGATGTAGGGGGAAATATTTTAGGTTAAGTGGATCTCTGATAGTCAAAGCAAGCAGATGTGACGCCTACATAGCTGCTTCTTAAATGATCCTATTCCATCTGGCTTTATTCTATAGCAATATTCTATATTGCTTAAAAAGTCCTTTTTCTCTCCTTTTTTTAAGCAAGTATAATATGATACATACTATTGTGGTTTATTATATTTTTGTAAGGTTTCAAAAGTCTATAAGTTTACAGAAGAAGTTACTGTAACTATTGCTTTTTATCAGTGCTTTCATATGAAATCAGTTGATTGCAGAAGTTATGTAGCCTCAAAGTTACAAAAAGTTTTCCGTGAAGTTCCACAGGGAGTAGTATAATTTTTCTGATTGTAATTTAAATAAATAAATTTGGCAAGATGACTGTAACCTTGTTCATTGTATTGACAAAATAAAACGAGTTGTGTGGTGGAAATAAAGCAAGCAGTCCAGAAAAATCCCCAAAGGCATGGATTTACTGCATGTGTTAGTGGGTCAACTCATGCATGAGAAATGAATGCTAAATGTAAATTGGTTGCAAAACTGTAGACTTTAAGTAGAATTGAATCAAGTGATAACCTAAATATTTTGATAGGTCTGTCCTATCATGCTTCTCTTTAGAAAACAGTAAGAAAGCTCAGCATTACAGAGAAATAATTAAATCATGTGTTTGTGTAAATTAGAACAGTGTTATTGCACTCCAGAATCAAAGGCATTGCATTCATTTAAGTTACTGGCATTGGTAAATTTTAAGTTGAACATGTATTTTATTTGGTTAAAACTGTATTTGCATTGATGGGTTGCTTTACATGATATACGCTTCAATTCAATAAGACTGCTCTATTCCTTGATGAGCAAAATGTTCAGTCCAGTTTAGAAAAATACTTCTTGGGCTTTTCCTGGGTAAAATAATAATAAGACAGAATAATCTAGTTAGGAGATACAAAAGAAAAAGAAATTTCTGTCTTGCTGCTTTAATTTTCTGTTTGGGATAACATTCATATTGCAAGGCAAGGCTTATATGAAAGGCATCAATAGTTTAAAAAACTATTACATAATCTTCAAATATATAACATTTCATAGACTTCATTTTTAATCCACACTAATTGCCAGCTTGTCAACAGATGAATGTGTTACAGATGTGTATTGACCTAAACATTTACTTCTGTACTTACTTATAACTTAAAATAGCGACTGAAGGCTAAAACAGCCATGTAAATGTGAGGAATAAATTGACAGGTATTCCATTTTCACATTTTACTGTGGTGTTGACTGTATTGCATGTGCCTCTTTGTGCTGTATTTTATGGAATGAAAAATTCCAAGCTGTAATGAAGACAACTATGAAGGGTGTTGTGGTAACTGTTGTAAGCACATGTCCATTGTCTGACTAACGGACGTGAGTCTCTCTTTAAACACTAGTGACTTCAAGACTTAATCTACTTGGTAGCATTCTTATATTTAAATATATGGCGCTTTTTTTTTCTGTTGTGATGCTAAGCAACTAAATTATGACAAAGCCCCAACAACTTGTTTTTCCTGTGTCCTTGAATATATTTTAGTGCTATCTAAATAACTAATTATTTTTAATGAGTTCATAGTTTTGAAGCCAGTCTTTTTTACATATAGAAAAAAGAGAATGAAAATAAAACCTCTTCATGGCAGCTCAACTTGGGAGCTAATTAAAATGAGGCTTTCAAAATGGGAAAAAATTAATTAGCCAAAAAGTTGAGAAGTAGGAGTTAGCACCTCCAGAGATCTTTGCGTAGTTAAATGCTTGCAGGGAAAATATAATTTCTAATTTCCTTGTTTTACTTCACTGTCTATTACCTGCTTTTCATTTTACCTTTTAGTTCCACCTTACCTGATGCTTTTGTGCTGTGCATCAGTTGCTAGGGTAGCATCTTAGGCATTAAACCTCCCGCTGAAGAACAAAATACTCTGCTTCTTCTAATACCATCTTTTATCTTGATCCCTGGAGATTTGAGTGTCTCACCCCCATGATGCTCACAGGCTTCATTGACCTTGACAACAGCAGTATCTGGTCCTCTGTGGCACTCAGGTTTTGGTTTTTTTGCGTGTTAACGCATATGTCTGTGATTTCCTTAGGCTGTCAGTAGATACATCAGTTATGACAAAGCCAGCACTGTAATGAGTGTAATTAATGATTGAACATTTTAACCATCCTAACATGAGAAAAGAAGCAGCAAAAGTTTACACATGCCATTTCTGCTTGTGTCTACAAAGATCTGAGAGGAGAAGAGTTTACTTCTCCAAACAGTAGAGTGACACAAGATTGCTTTCTAACCGTTGCTGCTCTTGGAATAATTCAAATAATGATTTAGTTACAGAAATATTTGTGTACTTTTTTGGAAAGACTGTCTCTGTCTCACACCAACACACTCTCACTGTTAGAAACCACATTATTTTAATGGAAAATGAAAGGATGTTTCTTTTTTCCTCCAGATCTGCCTTGAGATTCTTTCTCTCCTATCCTTTCTCAGTTGGTAAATAGTGACCCAGTTCACTCCCCCTGAAAGACAGGGTATAAAGGGGGAGATGCTGAATATCTCACGAAGTAAGCAACAGGAAGAAAATAAAAGTGGCTCTGAACGTCAGTCCCTGGTGGACTTCAGGAAACTCTAATCTGAAAAAAATATCATTTCAGAGGTGGGTTTTTCGAACTTCAAGGCTTTTCTGAACTTCACTCCTCTTGCTTCCCTGCTTTGCCTTGACTTCCTTCTTTCTTCGCTGGGGAACAGTGGTGTAAAGGATGGTAAAACCCATACCCAGTTTGGTAAAACCCATACCCAGTTTGGCTAGTCTAACCATTTTTTAGCCTTAAGAGGAGAAATATACTCCAGAATGTGTGACTTATGTTGCAAGGGTTAACTGATTTTTATAGGGTTTGGCATAACAGGAGAGCTGTTCCCAGTTTCCACAATAGTGAGTGGGTAAGTAGCTGAGGAGGATTGTGTGGCTGGTGTGGGTTTTGGCACAGCAGAGGTGGTCTTTGAGGGAAGACTGGAAGATTGTCTTAGGAGGAAGCTGTGACAAGACCCAGAGTGTGCACTGGGGCAAGGTCTGGGTGTCTCCAGGCTGTGCCTCAGCATGCCAATACTGAGCAGGGATCCTACTCCATCCTTTTATCATTAAGTGTGACAAAGGCACTTTGTCAGCTTTTGTCTTAGGTGAGATTGGCTATCATTTTGTTGCAGAGCTGGAGCTGCTCGGTAGTGCTGTTCCTGCAGGTACCACTGGTGGAAAATGAAGGATTCAAAGGATCTGCAGAGGTGCCTCAACCTCATCTCTCATCGTTTCTTGCCTGCTCAGCAGAGATACTTGCTCTGATGTGGGCTGGGCTGCCCTTGGCTGCAGTGTTGTGAGAACAAGGGAAAGGGCCAAAGGTTTTATTTGCCTGTGCCAGCAAGCTGTAGACATGACCAGGGCAAGGGTAGCAGGGACGGAATGAGGTCACTTGTTTGGCATTGCCTTTTGTTTAGCACTCCTTTCTGGACAGTGCATGTTTCTGGCTCAGATAATAGCTGACATGCTGTCTTGAATTGAGTTAGCGGTCAGGGTCCTTTTCAACAGAAATTAAGTGGATGAAAGGCTCAAAAAAGCTTGATGGTGATGGAAAATTAAGCAGAATTATCAATGAAAGTGATGGCAAAAGTTATAGAAAGCTCTGACTTTATTGTGGAGTGGGAGATTAGATGATCAGCCTGTATTAAAAATTAGTGGAAAAAATGAGGGTTAAGGTTCTGGTATGAAAAAAACCCCATTAAGTGGAATAAGTCTATAAAGTTACAGGTAGGATACAACTGCAGGAGTGAATGTGATTATGTACAGTTTCTTATAAGGCAAGAACTTGGAGCAGGAAATGTAGCTGTCAGGCATCATACTTAAAAGAAGAGCAAATATGTGGCATACAATAAAAATGTGAAACTCATTAATATAGGAACCAGGGAAGACTAGAAGTATAAAATACATTAAAAGAAAGATTAGACAAGCTTGTGAAAGTTAAATTCATCAGGAAATATTAGCTATTGTTATCCAAATCCAATGACAGAGTTGATAAGGCTCAGTTATGCTAATAGCAGGAGACTGAAATGATCTTAGCAAGGGGAGGCTGTTCCACAGGTGCTTGCCTTGGCATGCATTACTGAGCAGTGACAGAGCCTTGATGGTGTCATCAGTGAAACCAATGAGTCCATCAGTGAGCTTAGTACCTTGTGCTATTTCTAGTCACAGCTGTGGCTCTGTCCTACCAAGTGACCAACCCATTGTGTCCTTAGTTAACTATAACTGGCTTGAATGTACAGGGTTAAAAAAGATTATTAATTATGCACCTGACCCTAGACCCCCTCTGGTATCAGTGGGCTTCATTCATGACATCTGATTGTCTTCACAGCCTTTCTGTTACAAACCAGAGAACCTTTCTGAGCCTTGAATGGTGAATTTTTGAGGAGGTGGCTGAGATGCAAAGGTAACTAAGATATGATGGATATTCCTTACCTACGTGCAAGTGTTTTTGCATGGCATGGCAGTTGACAGACAAGGTATTAGTCATGGGTAAGATGGCTTTGGCCCCAGTAGCATTTTACTGGTTTTCAAGTGATTCTCCTTATCATCTTACCACACTTGCCTTGGCAATGCAGTACCCTCTTGAAGCATACAAAGTGGATTTATAAACTGAAGGATGTGCTCCAACCATCAAAGTGTATCCATTGTAGTCCATTGTAGAGCTAGGCCACAGATACTTCCCCCTCTTGTAAAATAAGAATTTTATGTCCTCAGAACCATTACATCCTAGATATCTACTCCTGTTACACTGCAATACTTCCTGGAAATGGAAACATTGCTTATGTTATCAGGCTTAGAAACAAGACATCACTTCAAACTTGTGTTCCCTTGAGACCCGAGAGTGATGCTAACTGCAGTCCCAGGCTTTAAAATTCAGAAAAGGGAAGGCTGGAAATAGTGGGTGCTGAAATTCAGATTGTTGCATGACCTCTGTTTGCCCTGTCAAGGGGTCACTGAGACTTGCCCGGTGCATGCACTGAACTTGTAATTTATGTTTGTGGAGGATGTCAGGAGGAAGATTCATGCCTGGATGTGCAGGTGCTCCATTAGGGCTTAGAAAGACATGGATTGATTAGGTGGTTATTGCCATCTGCAAAATTAGCCTGGTCAGAGACCCCTGACAGGGAAACTTGGTGCATAACCTGTGAGCCAGGCTGCAACTGATAGAGCCTCAAAATGCTGGCAGTAGATAACTAATATATCTGTGAGAGCTATCACATCTGATATGCTGGCTTTGAAGTTTTGGGGATGGCATACTGCATCTGTCTGAGGTTGGAACTGTATTTTGCCATGATTTTTTGTGTCTGGATCAGCAGAAGATAAGCATGCAGTCCTTTGTGTGCGTGTGAGATACGGGAGGGAGGGGAGCTAGCCAGAAATTTAGCTGGTTTCTGTTTTTTTCAGGCCAGGTATAAATATATGCCAGATATATAAATGAGACTTGGGAATTGAGTATATCTCACAGGTATAAATGAGACTTAAGAGTTATCTGGTAGGCCCGTGTCTGTAGGAAAAGATATTCTTATGGTTCAGAACAGCATGAGGAACTTGTGGAATCCTAGGAAATCTGCTCCATGTGAGCAATTTGTTTATATTTTGCAACATGAGCTTTTCTGACATAACTCTAAATAGAATGAGAGGGTTGAGAGCTGAGGCACACAGTCCTTCTCTGTTAAACTAATAAAGTTGGCTGTTAGAACATATCCCATGGATCTGGCTTTTGTTCACCTGGGTATCCTGCTCAGTGTTTGATTTCTGTTCTCAGATGTGTACTGCAGAGAAACGGAGCCATTTGCTCAGGCTGTTTCTTTTCTTACTGGTTTTCAAGGACTGGCTGGACAGAGGAGAGGGGTTCTGGGAAGTATTTCCTATTGAATGAGCACTTTGACTCACTCCACTTAAGAACATTGCATTGTAAGGGCCACTGAGGCAGGTCCTTAGCTGTCATCAGTATTTGCTTACAGAAATCTTGCCATGCATGTTTTGAGCCTGATCTTGAAAGTTTTGAGATTTTTGGCCCTAAGTGTCTATCCAGGTGTTACCTGAGGTGTTTCTTGTTTGTCAGACAAGTTTTCTTAGACATGATTGAATGTGTGGATCAACCATCACTGATTTGTATAAAGAAAGGGCAATACATCTCATTACGACTGGATTTGGGAAGTCTGCTCTTTATTCCTGATCTTTCTGATGGCATTTTTTGTTGCCTGTGTTAAGCTTCTTCAATTCTGTTTCCTTTTCTATAAAATGGGAATAATTGTGCTGAAGGCCACTGGAAAACTCTTTGAAGTTACAAAGAAAGTGGTAGAAGAGCTGGATGGTATGGCTGCTAGTTGTTGTAACTTGTGTGTATAAATTTTGTAAGTGGTAACTTGGGAACACAAGAAACAGTACAAGAAGGGATGTTTTGAGTCATCAGCTCTAGTCTTCTCATTGGGAAAGGCATATCTTATAAAATTCTCAAAACCCATGTCAAACTCTGTACTAATCTAATTACAGCTTTAGCCTACTCTTTTTGAAGACAGTTTCTTAATTTCACCTGCTGCAGGTAAAAAGCCTCATCCAATTTCCACAAAAAAGTTCTTTATGGAAGGGCGAGTATTGTCTTTTTGTTTGCATGGCACTTCTCCCTCTGTTATGTGTTGAGAGAGGTGTCATTCTCAGACTTTTGTTATGTGATGCTGAACAAATAAGTACTTTTCATGTGCCTTTAAAATTTAAAGACCTCGTTAACAGTATTATTATTGTTACTATTATTAACTGTAGATGTGGACATAGTTCTTGGGTTTGACCTATTGCAGTAAGAGTTTCCTGGATACTTTTCATTTTGAAAGATGCTGGAATTTTGCAAATGCTTTTGCTGCAGTGTGGAGCCTTTCAAAGTTATTCCTAACAGAAATGAGGACAACCCTGTTTGTGTGCTCAGAGTGTGTGATAGACTATTGTGTGGGGCACTTGTTGCCCAGGTAGGTTGCTGTCTCTCTGTGCTGCCTGTATATCTCTGCCACTGGAAAAATCTCACTTTGCATACCTATTTTTCATAAGAAGTTGAAAGAAGTGGAAAGAAGAGAGAGGGAAAGAGAGAGAAATCAGAATATTTAATACACAGTTTCATAGAGCCAAAGCAGAATTCAGATCTGAGTCCCTGTTTGAAAAACTTGAACATGGGTCATGCATCTGTGTACATGATGTTTTATGTCAATTTTATACAGAATTTTGGAAATCGCATGAAAGTTCATAATTTTAAAGGAAAGTGATGTGCTGATCACCTTCAATCCTCCTGGATACACAGTTAAATTGGTGTGCATTCAGAAAGAGAATGGATAGGTGGCAGACACTTGGATTTGAAATACCAACTGTAACTTTAAATGCTGCATTTGTATATGAAAACCAAAGAGGGTCCAGGTTTAATGTGTGAAGGACCATAGCTCAAGATCTTGTGTATCTTTTACTGTTGAGATCATGTATTTGGCTATTTTACCAACTGCTTCCTTCCCTTTGCCCATCTTCAACTCCACCAAGAAAACTGAAGCTCCCATTCAGCTGATGCCCAGCATAAGAAAAGAAATCTAGACAGTCACAACTAGTTTGCCCTCACATCAAAGTTTTGTCATCTCAACTCTATCCAGATCATTAATGGGTTGTGGAGTCATTTCTTCTCTGGAGGCCAATTTTGCCAGTGAGGTGTTCTGATGTGCCTCTTACTGTCCTGCCTTGCTTTTTCACCTGGGAGTGTCCTCTGCCAGCTCAGTGGTTGCTGGCATTCTCCTGAGACTCTGTGGTAGCATCTCACAGGAGTGGAGTGTGTTTCTTGGGATGGGATTAATCTCATATTAGCTCGTCATTTTGATTACAAAATTGCCAGGAAATGTAGAGGCAAAAGTGCATTCTCATACTGGTGTACTGGAACAATGAATCTGCGTACTTGTTCCAAAGACATTTAGTTATCAGGGTACAGGATGCCAAACCACTTGGTAGATCTGTGTGGCCAGCTCCAAATGCCTTGCCAGTGGGTTGTTGCATAAAGGGAAATCCTTTAACTTGTATGTAAGCCTGAAAGTGAGGGGATGTCCTACTACTCTTTTTGGTTTTGTCTCATGTTCTTCACTGCTACACTGGATCCACATTGCTTCCTCGTCTGTATTCATTTTACAAACCATTTTTTAGGGCCGTGTTAGGATTCTGCTTCAGCAAACCAGTAGTAGTCTAAGCCTGTGTGCATGTGCTTGGTGCTCTATGTATGAACTGTGACAAGTTTCCTAAAAACTATAGAATATCATTAATGATTTTAGATTTTTCAGGAGCTTTCTGCACTGGTACATAAGGTCTGCTGCATTTATGTGAAATTAGAGCAGTATCAAACCAGGTGTTAGAAAGCAAGGCTTATTTATCAAATGCAGTCATGCAACCCTCACTTGTCTAGAAGCAGACATATTTTTAATTGCTAAGCAAAGTGTGTTTATGTTAGAATCATTGCTCTGACTGACCTTGGCAATTTGCAGTCCCCTGTAGCTAACAGCTTTCTGAATGAAAACAGTGGATCCTGAACTCTGGAGGTGAATAAAGTCTTTGCTGTGTATTAAGAGGAATTTTCAAGTATGGTTTTTGTACTGTTTGATAACAATGCTGTACTAAAAGCTATTTAATCTTTCTTATCAACAGTTAACCTTGATGTCCCCATAGACACTCAGCATTTTTTTTGTTCTAATTTGTTTAGTGTGCTCCCTTCTTAAGTGAGTAACTAATTTTAAATAATTGTGCCCTTTTCCCTTTTGTTTAATGATAATTATTTAAAAAAAAAATCTGCTGTCCCATGGGTAACAATAATCCATCTTTTTGCCTTATTTCCTTTTCTGTTGTCCATTTCCTTGATTACATTTGGTTTTATATCTAGAAGTGGAGAGAGTCATTGCTTATTGAAATGGTGGTGCACAAAGACTCCTTGTCTTTCAAACTGAATTTCTTTTTGGTATCCTGAGTCTTGTTCTTGTACAGAGTTTTGTTAACATCTCTGCTTTTTCTGTGCTTTCCTACACAGATGCTTTCCACACTTCCCCTTCATACGTCTGTAGCTTTTTCAGGTTAGTTAGAAATACTCCAAAGTTCGCACAAAGTAAAGCAAGGCATTTTAAACACTTTTTTTTTTAAATTTTTTTTTTTAAAGTTTTTATCCTTTCCTGGACTTTCTGGTTCAATCCAGTATATCTTAATTCAGTATATTCAGTATATTGCTGTAATTCTATTATGGAAATGATGATATTAGAGATGATGAAAATTCCCAACTCCTCTGTTTTGTGGGAAACTGCTTGACAGAGTGTAAAAAGTAGCCTTTATAAAAATAAATGAATTCTCTTGATAAAAGTGCTAATAGTCAATGTAGTGACAAGCTGTGCTGTCTTGAAAAAACTATTCGAAAGCCCTAAATCATAATATAATTCTATCAAGGCTTTTTTATACTGAAATCTACAAACAGGGGTTACATATATGAAGAGCACAAGAGCATGGACAAATTTCACTTTGCAGAACTGAGAGGAAAGGTCTGCATGCAAAATTTACTTTGAAAATGTGTTTTAAGAAGAGAAACACTGATAGTGTGACATCTCTCTGAGTAGTGAAACAAATCTGTGGTACGTTTTAAAAAGCATTGCTGTTGTCCATTTTTGTCTATTTTAGACCCTCACATAAACATCTGCACACAGAGATGACCATTATTGAGCTGTTCAGGTCATTAAACTGGATGTAAGTAAGGCTGTGCAGAAAGAGTGCATGAACAAATTATCATTCATGAGTATTCTACAGTAACTGTCTGCCAGCTTCCTTCTGGCACTTTTACTCCGTTTCCTTCTGAAAGGAAATGAGATCATTCAAGGTAGGCTTGTCCTTGATGAAAGAGGTGTAAAGTATCTTATATTTTTCAAGTGTTATTGTTTAAGAGCTTGCCAGAATAGCTTTTTGCTGCTAAATTTTTTATGACCAATGCTAAAAAATTGAATACTAAGAAAGATGAATTGAATACTTAAGAACTAAATAAATGTTCATGAAGAACTTTTTGGATAATTGAAAGCTATAGAACAGTTTGGAAGCAGATTTTAGTTGCCAACTTCAAACTCTCTGAGGACAATTTATAAATTTAAGAGATGACAACTATTCAACCAGTTCCTTAGTCAATATGGGAGACTTGATGTCAATTTTTACTCTGATAGAGGAGAAGAATTAACTGGTAATTTAAAAATTAGTAGTTATTGTGGCTATGATTTGATTGAGGTACCTATGTGTGAGCAGACCATGACTCCAGGCAGTACTGTGTTTATTTGGACCTTTAAAAGGCCTTGTTTCCAAACCTTAAAGCAATTAACTTGAATGTAGCACAACTGTAACCAAATCATAATAAAATACGAAATGACACTGAACAGAATCAGTCTTGGTTAAGAAGTGACAGTCATAAAGGGCCTCATAAAGGGGATAAGCAAAGAATAAATTTTTGATAATTCTAAGTAATTCAAGGTAGGGCAAGAATACAATGTGCGTAAAAAAAAAAATGGTAAGAGTAAGTGAAAAATGAAATGGAAAATATGATTGTAAGTTCAGATAAATGTGTATGTATAGCTTATATCTATAAAATAATGGCCCCTGTACTGACCATTACCTCTCATGAGCTACTTCTCTGAAGACACGACAGTGCTTTGTAACAGTCAAAAAGGCAATTTGAACATTAGGAATAAATGGGAAAACAATGGAAAATGAAAGAAAAGAAGCCTTGATTATATATCTGTGGAAGTCCCTTTTTCACCCAGGCTTTGAATAATGGTTTTGCTTCTGGTACGTTAAAAAAAAAAAAAAAAAAAAGAGTTCTGGAAAACCACCAAGGATGGTTGATTTCAGTTGGAGGAATGAGTGAGTTCTGGCATCGGAGTCTTCAGCCTAGGCAAAAGGGGTTTAAGAATTCAGAAAGGTGTTGTAGAAAGCTCTACATAATCATCATGGAGAGAGTAGTCAGGGAGTGACTGCTGTCTCTGTCTTCCAAGAACTAGGAAGTAACAAATGAAGCTCATCAGAAGAGCAAACAAACGAAGCAGAAAGAGGTGCTTCCTTGTGGAAAGTATTAAATGGGGTATTTTTGTACTAGAAGACTTATATGAGTATGAAAATTTAGATTAGTTCAAGGACAAGGCAAGCACTGAGAAGAAAAATCTGCTGCAGAAAGAGAAAAACCCACACAAGGTTCAGGAAATACACCAGACTGAAAACAATTGGAGTCAAGGAATGTGTATGTAGGGGAAGTATAATATATGTTTACCCTGTCCATACTGCTTCCAGCTAGTGCTCGTGGCCACTCTTGGATAAAGAACACTAAGCCAGATGGACCCTTGGTCTAAGCCAGCAATAGAGGCTCTTAAATTCTGTCTTTGTATAGAAGTGATAAAACATTTTTATAAAATATTTTTATAAAATATAAAATTTAAAACATTTATATAACGGATGGAAAGAAATTGATGCTGAATATAAGTTACTAGCCAAATACAAAGGATACAAAAATGTGAGAGTCCATTATGAATGGGTAACAGAGGTAAAAATAATAACACCTTTAAAATAAAGGATCATTATAAAATGTAGTTTTTAGCTATAACCAAGATAAGTTCTGCCAACATAATCTTATTTCGAGCCAATGGAATGTGGTTACTAATCCAGTCTTTTCCAATTTTTCAGTGTTTTACATGTTGAATTTGTATTTGAAGTAAGAAATATCTTATTTCACATTTGGGATTTAGGTTTTCTAAAGTTACAACAACATATAAAAAGTTACAATGTTTTTGGAATGAAGCAGAAAGATGTGTCCATCCCACTTCCTTGAGATATCTGAAGCTGGACCACAGTACTGTTTAAACAGAATTTGTTGTCTGTGATCAGTGAGGCACATGGCAGATGGCTAACTGGCAGATTTCAAGATATAGTTGTTATCGAAGGGGCATCTCAAATGGGGATGCTTTTAGTAGGTTTCCCAGTGGCTAGTCCTTGGTTAAAGACTTGAACTAATTTTGTGGGTGCTCCAGTGGACAAGATGTTTGTTGGGAAATTAATTATAGATACAAAGTTAAATAATCCCAGAGGTAAAAGGAAACTTGGTGATCTTTGAACAAATACCATTATGGAGTGATTTCAGATTCTAGGTTAAATGATCAAAGTCCAAAAATACTTCTTTTTAATAGTCAGATGTAAAATAATTGGTTTGTGAACCTGAAAGTCAAATGATACCTATCACAGGATGAGAGTTGGATTTGAAAGCCAGAAAAATGTAGGAGTCGTTCTAGTTACTTGTTTCTGTCACTGCGGCACACAAGGTGATACCCGTGGAGGTTCAGTGAGGACACCACTGGGTAGAAAGAGCATGATGCTCTCAGCAGAGGTTGTACAGAATCAAGGCTGATATCAGAGTATGGTGTTCCCATGGCAAGGTGGATTTGAAACAGCTGAGTAGATTTCAGTGGAGGACAACAGAAATGATCCTGCGGATTGTAAAATAATGTTAAGCTGTTGGAGTGACAGCTATTCATTCATCTGTGAGAAAGCAATGGTTTTAGTACTGCAGAGAGATATTTGCACAAGAAAAATGTATCAATGAAGCTGGGACTTGACAGCAGTCCTGACAGAGATATGACAAGGTCTCCCGACTGTGGCTTTAAATAAACTGTATCTTCCTAAAGATAGTTGAATGCAGTTAATTTTCTATTTTGAGGAGACATGGCATGGATCAGTGCTGTTAGCGGCTATAGAGAACACTTTTTAAAATGCGGTCCTGTTGTGTCTTGCTCCTTTCAGCATCAGGCTGATTGGGTGTGGGACCTGGAGGTGTTCTCTCCCACAGGTATTTGAAAAGACTTGAGACCTTTTCACTTCTTCTGCAGCATGGCTGTATCTTCTCATTCTGTGCCAAACTGCTTAACATCCTGAGACTGAAATTTTTTAATGTACTTGAATTCAATGAAGGGCTTTGGAGTACAAAATGCAGTCTTGTGCTATGCAGAGAGATGCAAGGAAGCAGCAAACAAAGTGAACATCTGTATGGGAAAGAGAGGCTTACAACTGCTGAAGGCTAGAATTGCATCATCATGGTATTCCATCTCATTTCTGTGGAGATTTTGTTGGGTTTTCTTGGCATCTTTCAAAGCTGTTATGTATGTTTTCTCCATGTGCTCATGGTGGCTTGCATGTAGGAAGTCAAACTTTTCTTTCCTTGTTATCACTCTGTTTAACTCTAGGGTGACTCACTACCATGTAGCCACTCACTCCCTGCAGCCCTCACCAATGGGATAGGAGGGAAAATCAGAATCAGGAAAAGAGTAAAACTTATGGGTTGAGATAAGACCAGTTTAGTAATTAAAACAAAGTAAATAATAACAATAAACCCAACAAAGATAATAATAGTAGCAGCAGCAACAACAACAGAACAAGAGCAACAACAACACAATGACAGCAGCAATAATAATCAAAACAAAATTAACAAAAAGAGAGAAATAAACCCCAAGAAAAATGAGTAATGCCCAATATAATTGCTTACCACCTGCTGACTGATACCCGGCTGACCAGCAATGACTCCCTCTCAGCCAATTTCTCTCAGTTTATACGCTGAACACAATGTTCTATGGTGTGGAATACTCCTTTGGCCAGTTTGGATCAGCTGTCCCTCCCAGACTTTGTGTGCCTTCTTGCTGCCAGGGCATGAGATACTGAAAAATCCTTGACTTAGGGTGGCACTACTTAGCAAGAACCAAAACATCAGTATGATAGCAACCTTATTCTCACACTGAATCCAAAACTGTACTGTATCAACACTGTACCAGCTACTAAGAAGAAAACTAACTATTCCAGCTGAAACCAGGACATGATCTTTACGTAAATAGGAAGGATTGCAATTGTTTTCTTAGAGCATCCCCAACATCCCTAGAGCATCCCCAACATCCCTAGAGCATCTTATCTTTAAACTGTCCAACATTATGTTGCTGTTTAAAGAGGTGCTACTGCTGTCTGCTGTGGCAGTGCTAGGGATGTTCCCACCCATCTGTGCAGGAAGTTAACACTTGTGAGTTGTGTGGGAAGACTGGGAGAGGACAGGATTCTCTTTTAAGTGACAATGAAATTCTGAATTGATTTAAGAGAATTGTGAATCTTGACTCATGTTTAATGGCTGTGAGGAAGTAGGAAGTTAATGGAGATGGGTAGCAAAAGCACTTCTTATAGTGCTGAAAGTTATTTAAGATCCCCCTGCAAAATGTTTAGCCGATCTAATTAAATTAGGTTTTAATTCAGTTTAAACTAATACAATTTCTGTGTATCCGGAGACAATTTCACTAAAGGTAAGGTCGAAGAAGATGATCTAGTCCCTTTCAGTCAGATGCTGCCCAAGAGGCTTATCAGATAGTTTAGTGCTTCTCCACCCTTAATGTTCATCCTTGATTCCTCTGTCGTTAGAAACTGTTTTAAGTTAGTGCCTTGAGAATTTTGGTTCAAGCTGTGCCAAAGGTTTGATGCATCACCGTGCACAGAATTAATGCTGAAAGAAAGAAATATGTCTCCTCACACAGGGTATTAATCAAATTCTGCTGAAATATGGTCTGGTCCTTTTCTTATAGGTCTAGATATAGGCTAAAAGTGGATCCTGCTTATAAGGGCTGTGAACCTGTAAGAATTTCCTAGTGGCCTTTCTTCTGCCTTTTCATGTAGGTAAAAATCTGTCCCCAGCATGAAACTGGAGTTTTCCAGTACACCAAGAGCACTTTGAAGTAACAGACTTTCAGTTTTGGACATTTCTGCAACATCAAAGGGCTTTATGGCATCCAAGCCCCTGCTTTGTAGGGGATATGATCAGCACATCAGTGAAACTGCTCCTCGTGGCTACAGGGCGTATAGAGCTGTACAGGTGTTGAGGATGGAAATCTTTGGACAATGGAGACTGGGATATGGGAGAACAGAGGTAGGGCACTCAGGAGAAAATTCTCCTTTGTAGCAAAGTCATTAAGGATTTCAAAGGGCTTTAAAGGTGTAAGTGCATTTTCAAAACCATTCCTAGTTTGTTATATTCAGAAAAAAAAAAAAAGAAAAATATTTGTGGATTGCTTAATGACAAAAAGTTGCTAGAAAAGTTAAGAAGGGTGTTAAAGTGTTACCTTGTGTCACGTCAGTCACCTCCCTTTGCCACTTGTATTGGAATGGATATAGATTCTCCATTCTGCTTGCAGAAACCACTTCCATTTTTTGTACCTCAGTTTTTAAAACTGAAGTTATAAGAAAAAGGTAAAATTTAGGCAAAAGTATCCCTCTTTTTTTCTCCTGATCATGAATGGTGAAAATAAAGGAGATATAAGAGAACGGACATAGGGGCCAAATATTTTTCCATATTTTAATTGGTAAGAAAAAGTTTGCCAAAGACAAATTATGTAACCACATAGTCCCTTTTTGCACTTGGTTTTGGTGCCAGTTATAATAAAAAATAAAAATGAGAAGAATTTTAGCGTTCAGTTGGTCAGTTCAAAGCCAATATAGGAGATAATACTGAAACTGTATTAAACTTGTTAAATGAAAGTTATGCTGCAATTTAAGTGCCTTTTGCTACAGAGAAAAATGGTCCTATTATAGTCTGGTTTTATATAGATAATGGATACAATTCATTTGATGAGGCTTTGTAATTTTGTTTTGGTGTATAAAATACCATTTCATATATGCCTTTTGGCATTTTTCATGCAAATTACTTTTTCATCAAATGCAGTTTTTGTAGTACTAGCTCTGATTTTCAAAAGATTAACGTTCAAAATAAATTGATGCATAAGTATTGAATTTGTGCAATGAAAATGTGCTCCAAGAAGAGAGAGGAAGTGGTTTAAGAGTCTGCTGAGATGCTTATTGTGCTTATGACTGTTGTAATGACGATAGATGCCAGTGTTGACCCTCTGTTACTAATTTAATTGGTCATAGGGATATAAATTTTTCCTTTGAAAGCAATAAAGACAATGTTTTTTTAGAATCAGTGGTGAACGTTGAGACATCCATTGCAATTTGTCCATAATGTAAAACGTAGTCTTATAAAGATAATTAAAAATTGGTTAAATTCCACATGGTAGTAATTTGTTTCTTGTGAGCTGGGATCAGAAATGGGCATCAGGCTTTTATTTTCTGCATAGTCAGAGGATGCCTCTAAAGTCCCTGCTGGTTGGCACTCAGGCTGTTTTGTGCATAGCTGTTGCAAAATGCAAGTCATTTTGTGAATCATGTAAAGCCTGTTAGTTATTTAAATAAGGAGAATATGAGTCTTATGTGAGGTTTAAATCAGGTCTGTTTCTATGCATGGGGCAATCTCTGGATTGTTCAAAATTATAATTTCTAGTAAGTAACACTCAGAGGCATGTATTTTTTCCTTTGAATTAGATAGGTAATTTGTATTTATCATCTCCTATCATGTACAATTTTAATCACAGTTTTAAGCACTGGTCAAGTGAGGAAATTCATAAGGGTGCACGATTTTGCCTGTACTGTGAAGTTTTTAGTACTTTGAATGAAGGCAGATCTTGACCTGCATTGAGCTCATTACAGGACTGTAGCTGTAAAGACTGCATTAAAAAAACCCTGGAAAGTATGAAAACAAAAGTCTTATGATTCCTATGAGAAAATGATATTTTGTCACCTTCTAAAGACAGAGCTAATTGGTTACATGTCTTAAGTGACTCTAAAGATGCTTGGGCTGTATTCTTTCTCCAAATGCGTTGATAGGATTACAGTTAAGTGGTAATTAAAGGTAATTTGATCTCTGCTGATGCATACACTTCTATATAAAATACATATATACGTACACTGTGCTCTACTGACAGTGATGAAAATCCCTAGGGATGTGAAAACTTGTTACACAGAATTCCAAGCAGAATTAAAGACATAAGTTCAGTTTCCTCTTCATGAAATATTTTTTTGCAAAGTAAATACTGGAAAATGAATGGAAATAGATTGAGATTGCTGGAAAATATGAGGACCATGCCACAAGAAGTAAATTTCTCTTGTTCTTACCCCAAGGAAAAACCCTGTAGTAATTGAAATAGACAGAATGAATATAAATTCCTCAGCCCTAGTATTCTGTCTAGAAATGCCATGGCCTGTGTCACTGCCAGGTCAAAATTTATTAAATGATAACAAAATAAAGATAGATTAAGGCTTTTTAAATTCAGATGTAATTACAGAAAAATGTATTTGTGTATTAATGCAGGAATTACTACATGAAATTTTATGAGTTTTCATAGGCTAAAAGTAAATATCACAGTGGTCTCTTGGCTGAAAATGCATGATTTTAGGACTGCTTTCTTTTTAATTTTAACGGCAGCTCTGAATACTATGTGTTTATAATTTGTTTCAGGATAATTAGAAATATTATTGTTGGGGATATGTTTTCTTTTTTTTTGCCTAATCAGATGGAGAAAGATGGACCTGGCATAGCCCTGGCTGTAGTTGCTTATGTTGTGGATGGGATATACAAAATACTGGGGTAGATCCAGAGGTGTGGGGATGATGTAGAGGTCTTTGGAGAACCAGTGTCGCAGCTGGCAGGGGTTGTATGTCCGAAGAAAAAAAGACAGTGGAAAATCAAACCTTGTCTTTTCTGGGACTGGTGAAAAAATCAGTCAGCTGCTAAGTTACTGATACAAACTTTCAGTGATAACTCCAGTTTCATATGGCTTTGTCTGGGACGCTGGTGCTTCAGGTGCTATGTGTCTTCAGTTTTAAGGAGTCATTGTATTTTTCCCTCCAGTTAGGTACATTGACAGAAGACTGAGAAAATGTAGTAATATAATTTCCATTTTCACCTGAAGTGTCAGTACTTAGTAGAACAGCCCTCACAAAAGTATTTCTTTAGTTTTATTAATGCTTATTTACAATGTCTATCATGTCTGTTACCTGAGGCTACATTTAAAGCAATTTCTATTGCTCTTGTAGAGTTTTTCAAAACTTCTTTGTTTAACAGCACAATGAAGGAAAAACAATTACTTTGAGGTGCATCTATACCCATTCAAACATAAAACCCCCAAAATATGATTTATATTTGCCTTTTCAATAGTGTTTGTGTTTACCATGTTTTTCTAATCTTTTGGATTACAGATGAAGTGGAACGTCTTTTGCAGTGTTGGCCTTTCAGTTGAGTTTGGCAGCCTGTAGTCACTCAGTGTCATTTTGGCATCAGTTGGCATTTCTATGGAAAATGTCATTACCAGTGGCTCTCTTCCCTTAGAGAGATGCCTAGAGGGGAATGTAGGCCTGCATTATAACTTAAAGAAATTACAGTGATCAATACAGAGTTCTGGTATCAGTCTGTAGTAGCGAATATTGTATATGGTCCAGATTTGCTTTTCTTGGAGAAAGCTTAAAGCAGGTTCCATTATTAAGGGGAAGGTCTTGATTGCTTTTTGGGCAATGTGTGCTACTTATGTATAGCCAGCTCTGTGGAATATTAATAAACTGCACCTCCTGCTTGTGGGTGTTCCAGAGCTGCTGATATGATTGTTTCTGAAATTAAACAGTACTTTTGAGACCCATGGTTTACAGATCTTCATTCTGAATTTTAATTTTTGTGACATTTCTCTGTTTGAGTTGGGAGAAGGATTTTTATTATACCTCATAGGGGGAAAAATGTAGTGTAAAATTATGAAGGATGGAATTGGAATTGGTTTCACGTGCCCCAGCTTGTATGGAAAAACTTTTCAAAACATGTCAGCAGAGACATGAGATTTATTCTGATGTTAGTATGGTAAGAGTATCTTCTTTTGGCCTTGTGTTTTTTTTTTTCAAGGACACCACTGAAATGCTGAAAAGGCAGTCAGCTCACAGTCATTTTGTTCCATTGGAGTTTTTTTGTTTGGTTTTTTTTTCCCCTTTCCGTAGACTTTACAAAAGTTTAGAAATGTAAAAGGAGAGTAAGTGGGGAAAATTTTGTTTCAAATTCTTAGCAGAGTAAGGACAGAAAAATTTAAAAATGTTCTCAAAATGGTAGGTAATAGAAGGCATACATTTTGACTTCGTGTTCTGGCGTATTCTGAATACAGCTGTAACTGGATTTTTATAGTGTTGGTCAGAAAAGATACAATTGGGGAAGAGGATGCGCAGTCCCATATTCAAGGACTTCCATGGACTTTTCTGTGATCTTGGACAACTCATGATCTTCCTAGATAAGGAAAAAGCCCTGTATGAAACAGAAGCTGCCGTTCACATCCAAGAGGAGTTGGCATCCTGTGACAAGGAAAACTACAGGAATGTAAATGAGTTATTACACTTTTATGTTTATTCTTAGCAGAACCCAAATTGTGCAAAACAATTACAGAGTTGAGAATAGAAAAGTAGCGGCATTCAGGATTTGATAAACACAGACATCAACTTTTATTTAGAATATAAGCTGTTTGGGGGAAGGAAGTTTTGGCAGCTCTTAGAACCTAGCACAGTGGACGCATAATGGCAGATCAGGACCACTCATCACTGCTCCAGTAAAATCTGGAAACATAGTTTAAAATTCAGCCAGATATATGATATCAATTAAGAAGAATATAAACAAAATTAGAGAAACAGGAGTGCCAAAGTTGGAAGATTAACCATATCCACAGATACTGTGGTGGTCTGGTGACATTCTTAATTCATAACTTTTATCCTTGATTTATTTTTTTTATGGACAGAAAGAAAAAATAGAGTAGTTAATGAAAGATTCAGAAAGGAAGTGGAGAAAGAGAACTGGAGCAAGAAATAAAAGAGCTCTTGGGTTAGAATTAGATTAATGTTACTCTGGTCTATTTCTGTCCTAATGCTGCATTTGTGCATTGTAATAGGATGTACCCAGGAAGCGCCAAATCAGAACCAAATCAAACCAGAAACACAATCTTCATTTTGTTGGTTTAAATTGAGAACAAGCATGTTGTTAACAAGAGAAGGTACCTTTTGAGGTTCTTTCTGTTTATGAGTACAATGTGATGAATGAAATACCCCCAAATCTTGGTGTCAGTCTTTCTTATTATATTTCAGTGTACCCAATGGTAAAAGGGTGTACTTTTATCCTCTCCAAGATTTCATGTGATTTACTAAAGGGTCTTGAATGAAGTCACAATACTTGCCAAGGTTTTATTTCCATTGGAAACAACAGTCATCCTAAAAACATGTATTACTGTTGGATATATTGCTTTGGAAAGGAATGGATTTGCGTCATCATGTCCGTAACTCAGTGAGAACTGAAGACAAATACTAATTTGTGTGTTTGTTTGAATGCAGGTAAAGTAATAAAATTTGTTTAGTGTGTTTGTTCAGAACAACGATAAGCAAGTTCACTTCTAAAATCAACAATACTGTCACTTTGAATATTTTGTGCAGTTTTGGGCATCACAATATGACAAAGATATTAAACTGTTAGTGTCCAAAGGAGGGCAGTGAAGATGGTGGAGAGCCTTGAGGGGAAGCTGTGTGAGGAGTGACTGAGGTCTCTTGGTCTGTTCAGCCTGGAGGAGACTGAGGGGAGACCTCACTGCAGTTTACAATTTCCTTGTGAGGGGAAGAGGAGGGGCAGGCACTGATCTCTTCTCTGTGGTGCACAGTGACAGGACCCAAGGGAATGATCCGAGGTTCTGTCAGGGGAGGATTAGGTTGGATAGTAGAAAAATGTCCTTCACCCAGAGGGTGGTTGGGCTCTGGAAGAGGCTCCCCAGGGAAGTGGTCACAGCACCAAGCCTGGCAGAATTCAAGAAGCATTTGGACAATGCTCTCAGGCACATGATGTAACTTTTGGGACTGGTCCTGTGCAAGGCTGGGAGTTGGATTTTGGTGATCCTTTTGGGTGCCTTCCAACTCAGAATATTCTGTGAGTCTGTGAACACAGATGAAAGCAGTATATCCCTCCAGTAGTGGTAGCTGTGTACCATTTCCGTGTCAAAAGTAATTGGTAGTTTGTAATTTCTCATTTTCAGTCTAGTTTTGCTACAGTTATCTGTTTCCATTGCTGGTAACTCTCCCTTCTTTCTTTGTATAGTTTCTCCACCAAGTACAGTAACGTTTCAGCAGTACTTCCCAGTACTGCTGTTCAAAGTAGTAGTAGTAGTACTGTTCAAAGATGAACTCTGAGGCACAGGTTTTGCTTTTAGAGCTGATGAAGCTGTCTGTTGCATTGTTTGCCAAATACTTACTATTCTGAATGTTTACTTTTGTCTGCCTTTGCTATGTGGAACTTAAAATGTTCATGCCAGTTGTCATCCTGGAACAGCTCTTTCAAAGCTAAGGAAAACATATATATTACTTTGCTTATGTTTTAATCAATTACCTATTTTATTTAATAACTTAAGTATTTTTTTTCAGCTGCATTTGCTATTGTTGTTAGAAAAGAAATTAGGTAGGAGAGGAGGAGGATTTATACGACGGATGAGTGTTTGTCTATTGATCTGTGTCTAATTTGCTTTAAGAATGTAGCATGGCTATAATTTGCTATCTAACAGGTCCTCAGAATTTCCTCCCCATTTTCTGCTGGATGTTGGACTACTGCATATTGGACCAAGCTGAAATATCTTAAACAGGAATACGGAATTTTTCCCTTCTATACCATCAATGCCTCAACAGTCTACAGGTGATTCCTGTCTAAGGGAGACAGAAAACAGACTGTGGGAAACTGTAGAGCATTGAAGAAAGCTGAAAAAGAAGAGTATTGCAATTAGGACTAGCTATTTTTCAGTGAAAATGGAGGAAAGGACAATCTGGACAAGGAGATTGTCCCAGTCTTGTAAAGAACCATTATTGTTCGGGGAAAGATGTAACATAACTACTATCTTTGATGGGGGCTATTTTGAGCCTGGTAAGACTGGCAGACTCAGATGTGTGGCAGGGGACATGAAAGTCTGTTCTTAGTTTGTCAGCTCAGGTGGCAGAGATCTGTGTGATGGTTTTAAATGCCGCAACCTGGGTGGAGGCCATGTGAGTGTCAGTCAGGAATTCCTGCTTTCTTAGCTTTTGGGAAAATAAACTACATACAAAATAGTAAAGAAAATGTTACTGTGACTACACTGACATACACTTGTAAGGTTAGGTAGGAAATGTCAAATTTCAGTTTTTCTTGGCATCCTCAGTAAATACCATATGTGTGGTGATATAGTTCTATATCACATTCAGAAGTTTTTATGTATAATATTTTAATATTTTTAATAACCTAAATACTGTATTTGCTGTATTGTCAATTTCCAATTCTTGTCTTTCCACCCCGTGATTGTGTATCCAGGACTGACCTTCAATTAAAAATCTGAATCATGAAGTTCATTCCAGCTTCTAAAAAAACTTGGCTTATCTTGGCCCATCAAAAGTATCTGCCATAAACTTCCTGCTTGGGCCGTATCGTTCCTCTGACTCCGTACCGGAAGACTGTTTTTTAATTGTTATAATTGATTTTGTATGAACTCATTTTATATGAACTGATTTGAAAGTTGGCCTAGACCTTTTAAAGTTCTATACAATGTGTAGATTTTCTGGAGAGGTGTATTTTCATTTTACACTGCTTTTGTGAAGGGGTTTTTTCTTGGTGCTAAAAGAAGAGCTCTTATCTGAGGATTGTAAAGCTGAGATCTCCAGATCGAAAGCATCTGCTTTTTGTGTACTTACAATCATTTGTAGATTTAATTTGAAAATGAATGTTCGCTGCTTCATATCTTTCTTAGTAGTGTTGTCTCTGTTTTATGATGTAGAAAAGTATGACTTTAGCTTTTTTGTAAGGTAGCCTGCTCTGGTCATGGCTATATGCATTCATTGCAGGAGTAGCTGTTTTCCTGTATGCTGGCATCTGTTTGGTATGGCCAATCTGAAAAAGGTCATTGACCAGAAAACAGTGGAATTAAACTGCCCTGGTTGGCTTTGCACTGCAGAATAATTGATATAAAAAGAAATTGTAAAGCTTGAAGCCTTTCAACTCTCACATGCCCAGAGGGAGCGTGCTGCAGCACAGTTTTAAGGAGACGTGTACATGTAGCATCTATGGAAGGAGAATAGCAGCAGGAAGGGAGTGAGGTTGATGCAGGAACAGACACAAGGTTAACCTGTGGGAACACTGGAAAAGTATTTTGCAGTTTTCACTGTGCTTGTCTTCACCTTGGTAGTTTTGTGAGAGCTGAGCATTCTTCCCCTTCACCCTCTTTGTCTCCTTGTCACAGAAGCCCCACACTAGTGCAGGCAGCACGCTGCTGATGTCCCCGTTGTGATGTGTCACAGCAGCTCTGATTTGCAGTGTCATGGGATACACTGTGTTTTCTGTGTGGATGATCTTATCAAAACTCTTTCTGAATTGTTGTGTGGAGCTGCAGCAATGTCTGAGAATGGGCTGGTATGGCATAGCCATCAGCTGTGTTCAGACTGAGAAGACTTGGGGAATGGGAAGTGTGAAGCTTGAGGGTCATTTGTTCTGGCTGGGAAGAACTTAGCATAGTTTAGGGTATCTGGAGATCGGAGGCAGGATGGGAGGGCAGAGGCAGAGCAAGCATAACAGTCACTCTGACATCTTGAACTGCTTTCGTACCACGTCCTGAGGCAGCAGCCCTCAGTAAATGAAATCTCGCTGTAGGATTTAAGTGAAAAACATTTTTAACTGCACCATACAAGAACACGTTATTGAAAGTATCCAACAGTGCCTTCTTTTAACAAATGTGTTCAGCTTTAAATTTTGGAAGAAGAATGAATGTTCTGTGCTGCCAGCTTTTTCTTCTGTTTGTTTCTTCCATAAATTTGAAGTGATAGTGGGGACTTTGTGCAGCCAAGCACCGCTGGTGAATAGATGTTGGAAAAAAGAAAGAGAAGCCACAGTGGTATGGAGGAAATCATGTGGCTACAGCTATCTGTAGGAAAAATAAACATCCTTTTTCCCACTTCCCCACAAAAATGTTTTTGTATCTGGAAAAAATATGGAGCTAAGGCAGATAGAATACTGAAAGGAATTAACATCTATACACAAAATACATGGCCTCATGTAAACACATCATTTAACAAGCCATTTCACCTGAGAGGAAAAGTCTGTCATTGCAGTTGAATTTGGAAATTTAAAAAAGTCAATGGAAGGGAATATAAAAATATGGTTGAAAATTAAATTTCAGTTAAATTTCTTGCAATACTGTGCCTAAAGTTATTGACAGAAATGCATATGGCTGGGCTGAGAACTGCCCCTGGTTATGAAGTATTTTGTTTTCTAGGTTTTTGTATCTGTGCATTCTTTCTTTTAATGCATTATTTTGTTTGCCATCCACAATCATTATTGTCTTAAAATGTGTTTATTTTGTATTTTACCAATTGAGTTTAGGAGCAGAGATGCAAAGAGACTTTTCCAAAATCAGAAGTTGAGGTATGGAAGACATGCGATTTAAGCTGACTCTACGAAAGACTTATCCAGAAGATAAAGATGCACTTTAAAAATGTGCACTGTTGTAGCTGTTGCCAGCTTCAGATTCGGCAACAACAAGAGTTTGTCTCTCCAAGTGGAGCATATTTTCCAATAGCATAGGATTCTGAATGAATTTTTGGTGAAAGACTAAGCAGAAGTCATTAATAGTTTTCACTCAGAACAAAAGAACTTTACTAATGTCAACTCTCACTCCATTTTTCTCTTGATTCCAAACAGAGACCATCATTCTGAACACATACTGCACTGGACTGCCCAGAAAAACGCAGAACAAATTCTCCATGGCTGATATGTTTTCGACAAAAACTTCTTAATTATTTAAAAATACAAAACGTTTTGTTTTCTATTTATTGAATGTAAGACTAGGACATCTAGGTGTCCTGAAACGAGGTGGTGGGAAACTGAGAAACCGTGTGGAAAAACACAGGGATGTCTGATTAAAACCAGGATATACGCTATCTTTGATTTTTCCAATGAGTGACATAGAAGAGACTTCTGCATCTTATTTTCTGCATCTGAATCTTAAATACTGGCAGACAATATTTGGCATAATTTGACTGAAACACTATATTTTTTCTTTCATAATGAGTAAAAGGTATGAAAACCTTTTGTCATCTTCTGTTTAGATTTTAATCAAGACAAATAATGCATATTTCAGTATATAACAGGTTATAGAGGAAAATTATTCTATTCCAAGTTATTTGTTCCCATGGATGGAGAATATATGAATAGATTTTTTCCATACCAATGAGTAAATTACTTTTTTTGGCAGAGTACAATCTGCAAATCAGAGTGCAATAAACTAAACTGTGGATAGCAGTTTTTGTAAAAGAAGGAAGCGTGGATTTTAGTTCTAGACTGAAATTTGCTTAATGTTCTGATCTTCTATTTATACCTAATTGATTTTAAAGTTCTGCTGACTTTAGCCTGTTTTGCAAGCTCTTCCCAGCTCCAAACAAACCCATTTTAAACTCTGGAATACCTATAATGATTCCATTGGTAATCAATACATATAAACTATGAGCGAGTTGTCTCAAGGCTTGCATGAAATGGACCTGTTAATAAAGAGATTTCCTTTCCAGAAATAAGATTATTTTGTAATAAATTACTGAAAGCAGTAAATTTCAATTCAGCATAGTCTGTAAAAGAAATCAGGTAGTGTTAAATTGAGTAAAAAATATGTGCTAAACTGTAATTTTAGCAATATCTTTGCATTGTACAAGTAAACATCCATGCTTTTGACTAAAACACAGATCTTGAAAAAGAGAAAGTGACTAGGCTATTGTCTCCTCAAACATAATAATAATGCAGATGCCAATTATGCTGTTTTACATGCTTGGGAATACTTATTTAGTGAGTGCTGAGACCCCGTAATATTTTCTACTATTTATGGTTTCTGCCATATTCCTACATGAGAATTGTGTATGGCAGAGAATTTCTCATGTATTTGCTATTAAACTTAATTCTGATTTGGTAGAACTGGACCCTTAGGGATTAGTTGTGTTGTCCTCATTGATGGAAAGATAATGAGTATCTACATTGGAAGAAAATTGTTGTTGTTGGTTTTTTATAGAACATAGAGCATGTTTATTTTTAAACATTCCTTTATTTTGTAGCTAGAATACAGGGAATGAGTGGTGAATAAAAGCATATCATTAATTTGACTCTCCAGAAGAACGAATTATAATTTAATGGACAGAAAATCCATGAGGAATGTCCATATTCTTGCATTGTTTGGAAGTCATTTTACACCAGATGTGGCAACAGAAGTTCACTGCTTTTCAAATGAAGCAAAAGCAAAGACTGATAGACTTGAGCAGAAAGTAGAAACAAGCCAAATTTTACATAACAAAAGTGATTAAGTTGGACAATTGCAAGTTCACCTAGATTTCTACATATGAACAAAATCCATTTATCTGCTTGCATAACTGGTATCTGTACATCTATAAAATTAAGACGGGATAAAGATAATGATTTTACAGTTAAAATGCAGGTAGAAGCAGGCCTTCAAAGAAAAATCTAATTGAAGTTTATGAAAGCAAATTTTAATATTTTGTCTCAAGATGAGACAGAGAATGTGTCATTCAGAGTCATTATACATGCGTACAGACTTAAAATACTTAGTTATTTTCTTCAGTTTACTTATGTATGTTTTCTTGTTTAAGGATTTTTGAAAACTTTGTAAGATGAAGGAGTTCTGTCCTTGAAATGGCTCTAAGCTTCTTAAAAGCTGAGTCCCAGGAACTGGAGTGTCACTTCTCTAGACTTGGTCTGGACAAAATGGTAATTATTTATTCTCTGTTTTAAGATCTTTAACAGTTTCATGTCTGACAATTTGTTGTTGTTTTTGAAAGTGACTAACAACAATCTAAAACTTTAATTTCAAAAATAGGTGCTTTTATTTAAAAAAAATAATCTAGCAAAGTTCATGAGCATTTAACATACACTTTTTAGATTTTAGTCCCGTAATTAGACTTTAAATGCTGCTGGTCTGATATATGATATCTCCATCTGCCTTTATATCATTATGATGCTATCCAAATACTGTTCAGAAAAGTTTCTGGGTCTGTAAAAGTTCTGATCTTGAACTGATGGGTGTTTTGCTGAAGCTGTACCCTGGTGTAGACAAGAACAGAAGGTTTGTGGGCCAGAGAAGTGTCTCCTGAGGGAGCAGGGCTCTCTGGCTTGAGTCCTGTGGTTATCACACACTAAGGACAGGGTGTCTCCATTCTGTCTGCTGCTCCAAAGGCTGTTTGTATGTTTAATGATGGTGAAACAATGAGATTAAACTCATTATTAGCTTTACAACCAACATGAGATTAACATGACTTGTGCTCTGATACTCATTTTTTACCTCAGCTTGAATTTTAGCTGTAGAAATTTCTAACATCTTAAAAAATCCCTGTGGGTAGCATTAGTCAAGTACTGTGCACTACTGGATGTTAATATCCTAGGATTTAAATATAAGCTTGCAGAAGCTGAGTCTGACATATTTTGAATGTCTACACCGAGCATATTATAGCTGCATCTTCATCTTGCAAAGGGATGGTTTAAAATGGTTGAAAGTAAGTGAAATGTGTAGTTACTTCTGGGGCTGTAGAATAGCATCCGTGTATGTAAGATTAGGCACTTCCCGCCCCCGGGGTTTGCAGTTTTGTATTACAGATTATCATTATTGCGTACACTTTTCTGATGAGATTGAGAAATTTCTTTAGCTGTAGTGTAAAGCTGCCAAAATACATTTACCACAGACCTTAAGGCAAATATAATTCTTCCAGAGGCAGCCTCAGGCTTTGGAGGTTTTCGTGCTGAAAGCAGGCTTAGACTTCCCATGAGATCCTCAAAGAGATAAAAAGACTAAAAGCTCTTCAAAGCTAGGCCTTAGGCCCTGACATAATTTAATTCTCTGGCAATGGTTTATGTATGTAAAAGAATGAATAAATATTTACAAAAATGCAATTTAAATAGAAACTTACCCAACTAGACTTGAAAATAACTTTTTAATATCACCTATTCTTTTGAATTCAACATAAAAACATCTTCATATAACTTTAATTTAGACATCAGATGACCGGGAAAGGACATGGTATTTTCTCTCTCTGTATGCAAAATTTCAGTGAGGTTATCTTGCTTTTTTCATGCTGAATAGTTACTACTGATAACTGAACAGACATTGAAATTAATTTCCATAACAAGTAACTACACTGTTATTCTAACTGTATTCTGCACATTAACCCAATTGCTTACTAATTGTAATTTAGTATAAGGTCCTAAATGAAAGAACTGCTCTGTGTTCTGATCTCCCACTTTTTCCTTTCTTATTTTTTAGGCTATATTAGCACTAACATTTATTTAACAGATAGCAAGATGTTCTAGAAAAATCCCCCAATCTTCAATGCTGTGAATAGAGTATTATAAGTTAAGAGTTAATTTATGCTGGAAATGACTTAACAGAAATATCACTGAAAAAGAGCCAGGGAAAATCCTGTTGGGAAGCTCTACAGTATCAGCATTAAAACTGTAAGGCTGGGAGTCAAGAAGTCTTGATTGATTGCAGGCTTCCTTTCTTACTGTGGAGATGCTGCTTTGCCTCATGGCTCCCTGTTCTCCACCTTGTAAAACAGAATGATGGAATTATCATATATCTTCAGGTATGTAGCAAGGAGCAGCCCAGTCCAGTAGCTATTTATCCTGTTCACAAAATTCCAGATGTTCAAAGGAGACTTGAGACAGTTTGCTCCCCAGATCAAGTCTGCTGCACCTCTCAAACCTCTGTTCATACCATGATTGTCAATTGGCCATGAATCAGCAGCATGATCAGGAGCAGGTTTTTTGGTCAGGCTTACTTATCCATGGCTGTTCTTACTTAAGCTTGACTCCAGCCTAGTCCTCAAATGCCTGAGGATAGGGAGAGAACTTGGCTTGCTCTGTGTCTGTATATTCAATCAAAGGCTTTATCCCTCAATTTATAAAATTCTTTAAAACTTATCCACAGGAAGCTGTATGAGTTAAACGTATTTATTACTCTTTAATGTTATTAACAGCAACAACTGATCAAATCCAAAGATGGTATTTCTGGATAATTTGTAGTGTATAAAACATTGCTATATTATTTCTTTTGCCTTTCTCCTCTCAGGAGCTGCTTACACATGTGTGGAGTTTCACATACAGCAGACATTAGCCTTCTTTTGTTTGAAGAATTGTGATTCAGTGTGCTTTTTTAAGTGATAATTTAGATATACTGTGTTATATGAAGAGCATTGTAGGGCTAAATTTTATTTTTTTTTATAGGAACTATTTTTCCGACAGTAAAACATGAGAACTGTCATTTTAATAAGTATTATGAATGTTCTTAATAGATTGAGAAGTATGCTCACCTGGAAGTATCAGTATTGAGATAACTCCCAAGTTCAAATTCCATTGTTGTCATTGCAATTGCTTGTTTGCAAGAGTAACCTGGTCACAGGAGTGACTGAAGAATAGCTGAAGCAAGAAATTCCAGTTTTATGTCCACTATTGGTTTCAAGAAAACAATTCAGACTAGAAGTAAGATGATGCTGTAGTGTAAAAGCAAATTAAGTAACTGATAAAGCATAACTGCTTTATTTAATTTTTCTTATTTTTTTATGAATGATGGAGCAACATTAAGCCAATTTAGAAATAAGACATTGTTTTGCTAAAATCTTCACTGTTTATTTGGAAAGTGCTAGATCAGTTTTTATTTGATCGATGCAAAAGAGATTTCCCTGGGGGTAAAAAACTTTTAAGCTGAAATTTTGCAGCTGAACTATGGACCATGACTAAAGTAAAAGATAAAGTTTGGGGTACCTTGTTTTAAAAGACTAAAAAATCAGATCATAAATAATTTTAATCTGGTTCAGTTATTTAATTAAATCCTTTAAAAAGATGATCTGCATTTCTTTGAATATAAAAATACATTATTAAATGCAAATCAACATTTCTAAATTAGGTACTTGCCACTTCAATGTTATAAGCAGAGAAGTATTTTTCAGGGAATGATGGAAGATGTTTTTATCATCTTGTCACTGTTGTCATGGAAACTTGTGTATATCATTGTTAAACAGACTGTACATAAGGATCTAACATTCCTCTGACTTATTATTGCCAGCTATTGTATTTTAAGTGTATTTTCTTCTACACTGTAGTCAATGCTTAAGAAGTTGTAAGTTGCTCTCCTCAATTACACCCATGAGCAAAATTAGAGGATTAGGCTGTCCAGAGACCCCATAGTACAGGGTTCTCTGTTAAAAGTTTCTTTTCAATACAGGGTTATTAACAATTTTAGTTCCTAATCCATTGCAGCCTATTGTAACCACTTAAAAATTAATATTCACTCTATTCAAGTAGACTATTTTGACAGCAGCTTCTTTGGAAAGAATGAGCTATCCATCAGTCTTATAAACTCTCTGTCTCGAAAACTGTGGCTCTATTCTGAATGTGGATTTCATATATTATGTGCTTTGTTTTCTAATACAGTGCTAAATGCATAGCAGAGCTCTTGTGTATCATTCCCTTAACCTATCATGCATGGAACAGTAGGCTGAAAGAGAAGCTTGACTGTGACAATGCAGTTTTAAGAACTCCTGGACACAAAGTGTGGGTAACTTGTTTTCTTGTTAAAAACTTGTGATGGGCGCATTTCACAAAGTAGAAAAAAAGTAAATTTTTTTTTCTCCAAATGAGATTTAAGAACCAGTAATTTTAAGCCCAATAAAAGTGCTGTATGTTTTGCATAAGTAAAGTTTTATTTTTTTCTTTTCGTTCCTGGAGTTACTTCAAAATATACCTTCTACATCAATTATTTATGACTCGAAATTACTTCTCTTTTAAAAAAATGAAGTTACTTAAATACATTTTTATCATTGAAAAGTGACTTCCATTACCTCAAAAGTATTCATTAAATTTCATTTCTCATCCTGACCTCTTTGGTTTGATCTTTTGGGGAGTTTTCTGAAGACTATTCCGAAATTTTAAAGCTATTATTTTAAATAACTGTCAATGAAGAACATAGGTTTTATTCTAGAGTTATCTGTCTGTAGCAATTTGATGCAAATTTAACTTATCTGAGAATCAGAGTAACATGAAGTGTTCCAGAATAGTAAAGTTTTAAAGGTTTTCTTGAAGATGTATGTTACTTACGGTATTGGTATTGTTCTGTCCAGAGAGTTACAGTATCAAGACTGCTAAAATACAAGTACAAGACTATGTAGAAGAAAAAACTCAAATACAAGTAAAATAAACCACTGTGGCTTTAGTTTCTAGAAAAATACATTCATTAAGTAAGTGAAGGTTATAGATTGAAAAATAAATTTATAGGAAATGTGCAATTTTCTCTTCCTGCATCAGGAGATTCTGTCAGTTCAGGCAGTTGAATTCAAAGTAATGCCACAAGAAAAATTCCTGGCAAGCAAACATGCCCAATCTATGTGGCTAGGAACTAAGAATCTCTATATAAGATAAATGCATATTTTCTATTATTTCAGATTACAGTAAGATGTATATAAATGTATAGTCACTGAAAGGAAAAAGGAAATATCCTTAGCTTTTTAGCATTTATTGAGGCAAAAAGAAACTTGTTTATTACTGGCTTCATACCTTTCACCTACAATCATTAATGATTTTAGCTGTGGTTTATAGAAAAATAAAATTTCCAAACTTTATATATTCCTGTCTCTTTCTTTCATAGGATTTAGTTTTGGATAAAATGAAAATTTTGTGAATGTGAGAACTTTGATCTTTTATGCAAACTTTTCTGCATAAAGAGAAAAGCCGTAACTCCTTTTCTGCTGAATGTCATTTTGCTTTTATGGATACCTGACACAGTAACCCGGTCAGATGATAATTTTGTTTTCTAGCCATCCTCTGTAGAACAGTCTTATGAAATCTGAGCCACAAGTTGCAGAGCAGAGGGAAAGCTCAGATGTGTATTGCTCTCCCCTGGTTACAGGGCACCTGCTGCGGGGCTCTCGGCCATTCAGCACACGGGAGCACTGGGGCTCCACATTTTGTAGGGAATAGGAAAAAATATCCTGACTATTCATTGTTGTAATGTGCTAGTAAGTGCTGGGAGTGCTGAAGAGCTCGTCTGCTATGCTCCAGAGCTGTTAGCTCTGTTAGGACTGCCATACCTAGGTGAACACTTGAGTAAGGGGAAAGGGGCTTTGCGACAAGAAAGGGAAATGCCGCAGCAGTCAGGTGGAGTGGATTCAACAGTTGCAGAGCAGTCAAATGTGGCATCTCAGCTCCTGATCTATCAGCTTGCAAAAGGAGCTGTAGGAGGGATAGATTTTTCAGGCTTCTGGTTAAATTGAAAGTATTGAGGGGGTGGAAAAATCAGATTCCTTCATTGTTGAGGATTTAATTTCTTGACAAATGAAAAACTAGGAAAATATAGTTAGAACTGTGTATCCCTCCTAAAAACCACTGTTTTGAGGCTTAAAAAGTATTGCATAAACATAGTAGGCAATTACAAATATCAGTATGAAAATGAAGTGGAGGTTTTGGGGTTATTTTAATGGCTTATTTTGGTTTGTTTTAATGTATTGTTCCTGATCACAGCTAAGGCTGCATCTGCATGGCACAGTCTTGTACCCTGATAAATACTTTCCCTTCTGAAGGAGTTAACTTCTCAGGATAATGAGTTGTGTGGGAAAGAGTTTATTAACTCAGGTTACACGGCTTCTGGTGTCTGGATTGGATTGGGTATTATTATGTGAAACTAGTTTTGTACCATACAGACATCTGAAATGCTCTGACATCGAAATCCAGTTGGGCTAGACAGTGTCTGAGAGAGTGAGTTTACAAAAAATGTCTGTGTTTTTGTATTTATTAGGCATTGAAAATTAATTAGATTTTCTGGGATTCAGAAGTCAGAATTCTAACATCACATTTGTATTTGTCCTTAAAAATATCATTGCCACTCTCTGTTTTACCAAAACATTAAATAAAATAACTTATTGAATGAAAATCCTAGTTTAGAGCCATGTGGTGTTTGTAGATTTTGAAGTGCTGATGATGAGTGCAGTGTTAATGATCTGACAGATACAAACTCTTGGGTAAGTTTTTTCTCTAAATAATCTCTTTAATTTCTCTACTTAATGTGAATTGGTGTTTCGTGTTCAGGGAGGTTAAAACAGGCAGGCTGGGATTCCTCGCATTTTTCTGTTTGTGACTGTGGTGCTGGTAGCCTAATTATGAACTTCCTTATGCAGGGCTTCTAGGAACTTCCAGTCAGAGTATTTCTAGAAATGAGAAGTAATTGAGCCTCAGCACTTAAAAATGCCTTGTGTGCTTTTTGAAAAGACACCACCATCTGTGCTGTGTCAAATTAAATGTAGTTATTTCAGTGATGTCTGTGTCTGTCCAATAAGAACAGAAAATAGCATTTTAATTTCAGGGATGTCTGTGGGTTGATTTTTAACTAATTGGAAACAGGATAGCTAAAGCACTACCTTTACCTCTGCTCCTGTTATGTTTCCAGTCCAGAATTGAAAGGAGTATATTCATAATGTATATACATCTCAGTACAGTGCTGTGCAGATTTCCAGCTGAAATACCTTGGTCCTTAATTTGCAACCTGTGTTCAAGTACACCATGAAGAACTCTGCATTAAATAGGTTTGAGATTGTGAGCTTTCCGGTATCTTTACAAACACAGGTTCTGCTGTTCTGTGAAGTGGTAGACTAGTCCTTTCAGGCCAGCAGTATAGAGAGGTATTGCATATATCAGAAGGCTTTTAATGATTATGCCAAAGAAGTCCAGAGGTATTGTTTGTTCAGGGACAGAACTGAGAATCATGGCTAAATTGTTATGTGTATCAGGGCCAAAACAAGATGAAGACTTTTAACTTTCTGTGCTAACAATTCCCAAATGTATTTCTTGAAAGACTGATAAAGGGACAAGGAGATGATGGGGCTTTGGCCAGATGTGGACTCAGCTGTGTGTGATCAAAGTGGGAAATCTGCCCAGCTGTGCACCTGAACTATTCACACACTGGGCCAGCTTGTACTCATGGGGATTTGGGCTCATTTTACGCCCCGCATTTCTTCCTCTTCTGCCTCCTCAGCAGATATGTGTTTACATCAAGTACTTGAGTAATGTTCTGTGACAAAAAATAGTACACTGATGCATGGAATGATGGCCCTGAGTGTTGGGAGACCCAAATGTCTCCTTTCACAGCATACGCAAAGGTTGTGTATTGCAGGTACAGTGCTTCTGTAAACAATCTAGGCTAAATTTTAACTAAGATGTGAAATGTCCGAGCAGGTGTGTAGAAGTAGAAATGTGGAGCTATGCAGCATTTTCTTAAAAATTTAAATTAATACGTGTGTGCTTCCCTGAAGAACCCATTTTTCTGCTTTGTACTCATTTTAAAATATCTATAAAGCAATAAGAAATTCTATTTTTGCCACACCCTGTGTGTATGTAAACATTGCGGATACACATCTTAGCACTCTTTTACAGTGCTTTCTTAAAATTCTGTACAGTTAGATTTTGCTTAATCTGTGCTATTTCATGACAGAACAAAAGACTATGGATTATTCCATTATATAAAGTGGAAAATGATTCAGAAGTATCAGTTTGGTGGTTTTGGTAAAATTGCAGGTTTTGTCGGTGAAAAGTAATCTTTAGTACAACATAGTTTATAATTGTTTTGTGGATGTAAATCTCAGCATTTTAACAAGGTCTTTATTCAGATTAGATTTAGTATTTTTATAGTAATTTAAAAAATATTGGAAATGTACACGAACATTTTCAATGCCAAACATTCCTGCTGATTCTAGATTATTTATTGCCTCTTATAGAAGCAGCTAAAGCTTCTTTCCCGTGCCTGAAAGTGTTCAAGGCCACTTGAACAAGGCCAGGTTGGATGGGGCCCTGAGTAGTCTGATCTAGTGGGTGGCACCTTTGCCCATGGCAGGGGGATTGGAACTGGATTGTCTTTAAAGTCCCTTCCCACCCAAGCCTGTCTATGATTCTTCTTGACCTGCAGGCTGCTAATTGAATCACAGTGCCCTTCTAAACCATGCAACTCTTAAACGGTCCTAACAAATTCTTCTCTGAATTATATCTGGATGTATTAAATTTTCAGGCTTGCTTTATTGCACAGTGAATGTTTTCTGATAGTATTCAGTGTTTTGAGGAGGGTGAAAAAAAGTGAGACAGGTTTCTGTGTCATATAGTATCTTGCTGCATCTCTTATGTGAAAAGTGGAATTTTGTATAACTTGTGAATGGTTAGTTGACTCTCTGTTTTTCCCTTTGTGCATTGTAATGTATTTTTCTTTATTATGATGAGTTATAGCAGCTGTCTTGTAATCCTTGTATTATGGAAGTTACATGGGGCACATGGTATTTGAATGCTTAGTTATGACTGACCCAGATCATGCAAAAATGAGAAAAAATGAATTGTATCAAAGCAGTTACAGATAGTAGAATAAGATAGAACAGAATGAGTAGAATAGTTCAGTTGGAAGTGACTGTGTAGTCCAACTGTCTGATCACTTCAGAGCTGACCAAAAGTGATCTTGCAGGTATTTATTACGCAGAAACCATTGCAGGAAAACCAGAATTAATATATAAATTTTGGTCTGTCCAGCTGCTGAAAACCCACCAAATAGAATGTTAAAAGCATGTTAGAAAGCCAAACACTTCCCTTTTCCCCCTTTTTTGTCTCTTTTGGTGTTGTAATTTTTGACCATATTTGCTTTCCAGTGCAAAAAATAGCAAAAGATTTCCCCATGTTCAGCAAACTTTGCAGCTACTAATAACTTTTCTATACGCTCTTAAATATTTTTCAAAGTCTCTACTTAGAACATTCATTAAATGTAGGAAGGAAAAGGAAATTAACTGCACTGAAGGAGTATAGTATTGGCAATATTATCACAAAAATCCCAAAGTGAAGCCTTAGTGCTGCATTTCTGTCTGACACTTCTGTATCTGTAGTCACTCTGTCTCCTTACCTTGTGGTCCTTAAAATCATGCATGAGTCTGTTGTTTAGGAATATATTTGCTGCAGCCAGGATCTTCAAAAAAGACCTGTTACTGTGAATACTCACCTTACAAGACTAAACCATTCGTTTCCACCACGATGAAGCACCCTGAACGCCAAAAGCACTCAGCATATATCACAGGTAATTCTCACCTCTACAAAGTAGACTTCTAGGTTTAAATCTGAACTTCAGCAATGCCAATCTGAACCTGAAATTTAGGTGCTTATATTTGAGAGTGGAATGGAAACTCTTGAAGCTTACTGTATATTTATATGTAAAAAGTTCTGTCTCTTGCATTTGGCTGAAAGCAGTTCCTGACTTTTTTCTTAATACTTAGTTTTTCAGATTTTCAGACCTTAGCTAAATCAAATGCTGTATTTTTTCTCATCTTTGAAATGTTTCTTTTTCTGAGGGAATCCGTGGTTTTAAATAAGCTCTAAGAACATTGTATTTGTGCACATGTACTTAAAATGCTTTAAAGAATTTTTTAAAGAGCATGTATTACTTATATCTTTGCCTGATTGCAAAGCTGCGTGGTGGTGAATGACTTTTCTAGATGAAGTTCAAAATCATGACCTCTACGAAATGAGAAACATACAAGCTACAGTTTAGAAAGAAAAATGATGTTAAAATGCTGGTTGCTCCAATTTGTCTCGTAATAGCTTCTTGCTTGTTTTACAGAAGTAAACACTGACACTGCACCCATCGACATAAGGATATCTTTCAGTTTCATTGCAGCTGCAGTCAGTGACTTCATACTGAAAAAGGTTGGTTTTTGGACTACAAACCATGACAGTTTGTAACAGTGAAGGAACATACGTGTTTGTGTGAATACATAGGCATAAATACTTGTAATGCAGACTTGTCTGTATGTATGCACAGGTTTAACCTGCAGCTGACATTATATGGAAAGTATTTAAGGAATTCTATAAGCTTTGTGGAAAAGAAGTAATTCTGAAAAAATGTACTAGCAGTTACATCTACTGGAAAATGAGAACAGTGTGCTTTTTTGAACAAGAAGCATTATTATTGGACCAGTACAATAAAGTTTTGTGATAGCTGATTTTGGAGTCACTGACGCCTGGAATCTTAGAATTGGGCAGCTTTCCCATAAACTTAGAGTCAATGTTCCCCTTTTAATCCTGTTAATTTTACTAAATTACTTATGTTATAAATTAACTGCATCACAGTATTTTAATTGTGTTCATAGTAATTTTAAAAACAGTTGCTGGGGATAGGTAATTCAATTATATTTTATCAGTAAGAAAGCATTAGCTCTGCTGTGAGTGATAGCCAGCAAGGCCATCTGCAATGCCTTTCAGTTCACTCACTCTGAATTGTTCAGATAAAGACTGTCAAGTGCTGCCTAAATAAGGAAGGAGCTGTGGTAGGGTTAAGTGCAGTGGAGGACACAAATGGAGCATTGATTCCAGGAATGCTAGAGGGTCTGAGCTGTTTCCTGCAGCACTGAACCTTTTAAGAGTTTTCATTGTTTCCCGCAAAGTATTAAAATGCGAGTGTCTGTCATTCAGGATCTCAGGGAGGATGAAAATGAGGATGGGGAAGAAGAAGAAAAGGTGAGTTAAACCCCAATAGTTTTGAAAAGTACTTATTTCCTTCTATTTTTACTCCTTAGGACAATGAACCAGGAATAATTACCTTTTTCTTTCAGGTCTTCCTCAACCCTGTTATTGAGGACAGAAACATGGAACTGGCCCGAAAATGCAGTGAATTAATAAGTGATGTAAGTGATGGTGACTGTTTGCATCCTCATATTTGCATTCTTTGTTTATGATACATATTTTCTCAAATATGTATGGTGTAGCATATGCCCATCTAAGTTTCAAATAATAAAAGCACACAAAATAATAGAAAAGCACAAATTGCTCTGGTACCATAAATTATCAGCCACAGAAGAATGAGCTTTTCAGAGCACCTGGATGGTACGAAGCATAGGCCCTAGAAAGGTGAGTGTTTCAAAATGTGTGTCTCAGGCACAGGGTGTCTGCCATGCGAACACCTTGGCTGCTTTCATCAGGAAAATGCGGTATTTTTTCTGGTTGTAGCCCAATCCTATGCAGTTTAATTGGTTTGAACAAAACTGGGTTCCAGTATACATAGCTGTAAGGAGGAAGGTTAAAAATAGAAGATGAATTTTGAGTGTTATCTTTTGTTCTGTGCTGATAGACGCCCAAAACTGCTCAGCATATTGTTATTGACTATGCTTATAGGACAAATCCATGGAAATGCTAGAATATCTTTAAAAATTATTTAGCTAGCTAATTCTTGATTTAGTTACTATAGATTTTTAAAACTGTGGATCAGTTATATAAACGTTTTAAAGATATCATAGATCAGGTCCAAGACATTTTAAATTGGAGTAGATCTGATTGCTTCAATGTAACAGCATCAGATTTACCTTAATGGAAGTTTATTTTTGTTTCCCTCTGGGACAGTGCGTCTGAAAAGTAACTTTGTCCCCTCATGTGCATGGGTGTAAAGAGTGATACTTCTCCTGCGAGCAAGCTGGCTGGCAGGAGAGGACACCTTTCTGAGGAGAGAGCGACTTGTTCAACAAATGTTCTGAAGAAACTGAAAAGTGGTGTCTGGCTCGTGTTGTAATCTGATATTTAATTTCGGGTTGATTTAATGGCAATAGAACGCATAGAATCTAAATTTTTAGGTTCAGAACAGTGTCTGGGATGTCTAAGTTGTTACAGTGCTGGCTTGAAAGTGTGACTTGACAAGGTCAAAGTTTCCTCTTTGTCCATACACCGTCTACTTCAATTTTCGTAGAAAGAGTGCTGAAAATTGGATAGATCCTTAAGAGGAGCTACCAAGATCACTCCCCTGTAAACCCAAGCTACTTTAGGAAGTAGTAGAGATTAATAATATTTTTACTAATAGATATACACATGCTTTCTTTGGGAAAAAAGGGCATATGGTGCATTAAGTGCCTGTCAACTCATGTAAAAGCCAAAATGAAAATGGACCTGAAGCACTTACATGACCCAAAATACATTTATTGCATCCATGCAGCTTCTTTCTAAACATGGTTGCTGTTCTTAAAGGCAAAAACTTCTTGAAAAATGCAGAAGAAATCTTTCTTTAATTGAAAAGGAATTATTACTCTGCTGTGTGCCCATTAGGAGTAATGTCAGCTGTGGCTGTTAATTAATGGATAAATGGAGTGGCTGTATTTTCTTGGATTTTCTGCAGGGGCTTGAGAGCTAAGGTGAGTAACTAAGTCAAGCTAGGCTTCTTCAGCTTATAATGGTTCAGGGATGTGGGCTTTTGCTGAAAACTTGTGATGCATTTAGCCTGAAAGTGTGTTAGATTTTCCTTGAGATATGTCAGGCATAATGGTGAAGTGTTATTAATGCTTTCAAAGCAAGAACAACATATAATGGTCCAGACCAATCTAATTTCAAAAAAGAGACTCTGTGTTTAAAAATAACATCCAGCTTTGGGGCCTTATTCAGCCTCTGATGAAATCAGTAGGTTTTTCTTCATTGGCTTGATTGGAATATACACAGAATATGAATTTTGTTTCCCAGAATTTTTGCTACAATGGAATTTCTCATGACCAGTGAAGTCCTTTGTGCCTGCGTATAAATTCCTCACCCTGCACATTTCATTGTGGAGGCCAATAAATTGCAAGGAGTTTGCATTCTAACCTTCAATTTTTGACTTGTTGACATTCAGAACTTTTTATATATTCCTTATCCTTTTTAGTAAGAACCTTTGCACATTCACACTGTTTGTGTGAATTTATGATTGGTGTACCTCTGTACATTTTATGCGTGCAGTGGTTTTACGCCGCTTGCAGTTTGGCCCTCGATGACCTTGGGGGAGCAGCGTGTGTCCTTGCTGACCACAAGACTGGGTGATTGTCCTTTTCTCATGGTGGATCTGTCAGCACAACTCCTCCATCAGAATGCAGAGCCAGAAGTGCACATGCCTGAGATACGGGGGTTGTATTACACTTGCCCTGCATTCTTTACGGGCTGACTTTAATTTGGCTATATGGTTTTGAAAAAGTGTTACACTGGCAGCCCTTGGTGCATCTGTAATTGCCAGCCTTGAGCTGTACGTAGGGGAAGTTGTGAAGTGTTTATGTGCCCTGGTTCTTGAGAAAATCCCCAGTTTTATTTGAGGTTGGCAGATGTTTGTTCTGTGGCTGTGATACCCCCTGGATTGTTTCTCTCAACAGTCATTCCATTTAATCTCCCTCTATTATGCAATTTTATTCCACAGATGTTTTCAAAACTGTCATGTGTGCTTGATTTATACGAATTGCCTTCCTCTCTAGGCCTTTTCTCTTCCACATTGAAGTTGAGCTTGTCCATTTGCTTGTGGTGTATTCTCATCTCTTTTTTGTTTTGATTGTGTGGTGTGATGTTGTCAATGTTGTTATAAGCAGAGATGGGAACAATTATAGAAGGTAATTGACCAAACTATCATAATCCTTTTTGATAGAATGGCAGACACTCTGCCTTCTGAAGATTCTGCTGAATTTTGGTAATGAGCAGTACCAGCACTTCTTTTCATCTAAAGCAAAAAATAGAACCACTTGCTATTTATCTGTCCTTGCACAGAGTCCAGCATTGCTTTAGGATGTCTCTGTTATAAAACAAATAGTCAACAGAGTCAAGAGTGTGCCAAACAGTGTGTGAAACCAACAGGGTTTTGACCACCTAATTCTGGGTGCAGCAGAGGACCTTGAGGCTGAAATTGCTGGAGATTACCAAAATACTAAGGAGTAATAATACTGTATGCGTGCCATTTTCTCTTGCTTTTCTCTAGGTTCCTATGGCCACAGAGAAAGGATTCTGTATTAGGTGGATCTGTGGTCTGACACAGTTCTTAGTCTTATGAGAGATTATAGATTAGGAAATGTAGGGTTGGAAAGTGAATCCTTGGTGGAAAGAGGTTCCCTTTTGTTCTAGCATAAAAGCTAGATAAGAAAGTTCAGACCTTTTTGTTGTTTTTCTAAACGATAGAGGATATTTTAGATACGACAGTTCTATAATGGATCTTGGCCTGGTGACTGTTGACATGGTTATACCATCGATGTTAAGATTATTAAGAACAGTTTTTTGAGTATATTCGTATTAAAGTTAGATGAGTATGTGTCCCTGAATAAAAGGAATGGTGGCTGCTTGGATTAAGCTGTTACCACTGGAGTCTTTCCTTTAGCCCACAGTCTCCCTTCTGTGTTTCCCCCTGAAAAAGGCTGATGGAACAGGCCATGAGTGAGATGAATTTTCTTGGTGAATCAGGAAGCTTCGGCTTAAAAGTTGCATGCCCTTGTTTTATAAAGTTGATCTTTCCATATAATATCCATTAAGAAAAAAATGCAGCTTGGAGCTTACTGTTTTGGTGGTTGTCTAGGAATTTTAATCCACTTTACTGGATAGTTGTGCTGTGGTCAGAGTTAGTTTTATGATGAGTCAGGGAGATGAAAAGGATTTGGAGAGAACTATGAAAAATTAGGCCTTTAGCGAGCTATTGAACTTCAGAAGTATATTGAAAATGCAGTGGCTCCAGGCCGTCATTTGCAAATTTTTCCTATTTGTTTTTTTCACAAGGTTTACCAGATCTGCTCGACCTAAACAGTGTGTTTGGTGGTGGGGAGTAAGCCACTTGCAGGCAAAATTTCCTATTCAATATTTTAGACATTTGAATTTTTAACTACAGACTTTGAAGAGGAATATTAGCTTCTCTGCCTGTTCATTCCAGCCATTGGTTATGTTTGATCATAGTCAATCTCTTCAACATCATGCTGGCATCATTTGCACTAAATATGTTTTGTAACTGCAGGTGTCATGAGTTCATTATACTTGTCCCATTTCATCTTCCATCTTTCTGATTCCACGCAATGTGGATGATACTGTAGCAGAATGGAGTTTGCTGGATCAGAGTTTGACCAAACATTTTGTTATCTGCTCTCTCTAAATTGCCTGTTTGTGCATTTTGTGACTTCTATGGGTTACTATATCAAATGTGAATAATAAAGGATTAAGGAGGTGGCATTAGTCATTTACTGCTTTCAATTCTTTTGAAAGCATGACTTCTACGGCAGAACAGCTTTGTTTCTTCTAGTCATGTTCTGTCATTCCCCCCAGTTAAGAGATACCTTAGGAAGCCTTCATGTTTGATTTTTGAATGCAATTATTGCTCTGTAATTAAAATGGATATAATTACAGTCAGCTTTCAGATGTCTGTGGGTATCTAAGTTGTGAGCAGCAAGACTCTCTGTCTCCTCTGCCAGAGTCACAGGTTTACAGGAGCTTCTACTGGGAATGCCATCAAACCCAGCCAGTAGACAGTCAGCACTGTAAACTCCTCATGCACGTGTGCAGGTTGAACAGTAAGTTCCTGCTCATGTTTATCATAAAATTGCCCTTTTTTGTGTGTTGCTCTGTGAGTACCTGGGTGTATGGTGTCACACACAGGTTACATGAACCATTGGCTTTGTGACGCCCTGAGTAAAGTCATGACACAGTAATGTTACACCCATTGTTTACCAAAAGGTTTTTTTTAGAATAGACTGTAATCCACAAAAGCAGATGATGTGATTTGGAAGTGACAAACTCCTTTCAGTAGTCCAAATGTGAATAAGCTCAGTAGCAACCAAAATTGTTCCTGTGTGGGGATTAAGTAGTCATGAGTTTGAGATGAATTTGGCATTATCTAATCCATTTTTCAGTGGACACAAAGCTTGCCTTAGAAAGCACAGGAACTGATTCTGTGTACACTGCCATCCTTCTCATAAGTTTTCCAAGTCCCTGTAGAGGAGCATAGACTAGAACTTGTGATATCCATTAAGGATTCAGAGAAAGAGGATATTAAGGCTGCATATTTCTGTAATGCTCAGATGCAGATCATATTGCTTCTGTCAGTGCTTGTCAGCAAGTCTAGAGTGCATAAATTCAAGCTGCTGTTATGCAGAATGTGAAAATGAGGTTAGAGAAATGGTAGCAGATAATAACCATGAAAGCTTAGTACTAAATAATTCAATTTGCATTGATCTAAACAATTCTCTGTATAAAGTAAGAAATGTCACTGAAAACATCTAAGGCTATCCATGTAAAGTGTCTGTCTTTAAAACAATGTTTAGTTCATCTCATCATAATTCATCATCTTTCTTCATGCAGTTATTATATAATGAATGTTCCTACACATTAGCCATCTCCATAGATTTTGTCGTTCTTGCAGTCTCACTAATGCAAACAGTAACTCTGACTTCAGCAACACTCATGTGATTATTATACCTCCCCATACTCTTTGCCCCATTGTAAGAAAAAGGTTTGTTGTTTAAAAAAATAAATTTTTGTTTATTTTTTTTGCTAAATACATCATAGTGTTTTGGTGTTTTTTTTTTTCCCCAAAATGGTTTCCTTTGTGCATACACATTTTAAAAAATGCCTCAATTTAAAATTTGTGTGGTCTTAAAGAAATTCTGTTTTTACTTGAATGTCATGACTGTTGGGTGCTTTGTAGGCAATGGTTTGGCAGTGGCCTCCTGAATTTATTCATGTTGGATCCATAAAGGGGCATTTGATGATGTTATACAGATTCTGTGCTTGCTAGGTCTGTGTTAGAAGTTAAACAATTTTTATCTTTGAGATCAAGGATCAAGGAGATCAATTATTCGATTCTTCTTTCTTTAGAGATACTAAAACATCTACAAGAGTAGTGAAAATGTGCTCTAGATGTAGAGAAAAAATTCTCTCTTTTTCATCTGTATTATTAAAGAGTTCTGTGACTTTTACATAGCCCTAGTAATGTGCGTGAGAACTGGTAGCTTCCCTTTATGGTTTAATTTGATCCAGCCGGAGGTATTTGCAAGCCATTCAGCATAGTATCCATGAATAAAATAAAACAGAAATAATGTAAAAAATGTAAATACAAATAACCAATGTTTACTTCTCCATGTCTGTGTGTTTTAAAAACAATTAAATTTCTTTTCTCCTCTTTGTAGATACACTATAAAGAAGAGTTTAAAAAATCTAAAGGCAAGTGCATATTCGTACCTGACACCCCGCAGCTAAAACATGTGAAAAGCCTTGGTGCTTTTATTTCTGAGGTAAGATCTAAAAGACTGAAGAATTTTCTTGGTTTCTTATCCTTCCTAAAAACTCTTTCAGCTGAATACTGTGATTTTTAGCAGGGGAAGGATGGCTTATTTCAAATAACAATTCTGTTTAAAGCTGAAGTGACTTAAAAGGCTGTAATTAGTGTATACTGTATATGTGAATAATAATAATAATTTGGAATTACATGACACTTTTATTTTGGCATTTGAAGATATTTTATTAATGGTTCTGAGCTAGTCCAGCTATTCCATTTTATATGTGGATAAACTGAGGAATAGGAAAGGAATGTTACTTTCTGCAGTGATGAGGTTTGCAAATTACACCTGTGCAAAATTTCCCTGCTGTGGAGATTTCACAGCCTGATATCAAACAGAAGGAGACAAGGAAACTGTTTCCATGTTATTGTCCCTGTCCTCCTTCAGCAAGGGGCCTGAGGCAGATATCAGGTCAATGCTATCTGTGGGTTGCCTGAGCACTTGCATGCATATATATCTATATATCTATAAATATATCTGCATACCTGTGACATGTGCACACGCACGTAACTGTGGTGACAAGAAAAGAGCAACAGCTTCCAAAATGTCAGAGCAGCATTTACTGTGAGCTCTTCATGTCCCTTGTCCTATAAGGTGCTGTAGGATTGCACCTCTGATTATTTTCCACAGCTGAGAGCAGCAGCAGGAGTTTCACCTGAGAGAGCGTGGCTTTGTTTAGGAATCACTGGTTCTGAGTGATTTTTCTGTTACTGTTAAAAAAATTAAATTTTTGGTGTCTCATTTTTTGTGCCACCTTTATGATTATGATAAAGAATGTCCCAATATTGCTGTCTGAGGTTATATAATTTATATACATTCTAAATTCTCTTTCTGATGTACAACAATTTGCTGTGTGGCTTTCAGCATAAATGCATCTAATGAATACTTTTCTTGTATTTATCCTTCCTGTTTTCTGAGAAAGAGTGGCATGTCCCAAGGGAAGTAAATCTGATGTAATTGTACTTTATGAGAGACAGGCTATTGTAGGCTACAAAAATACAATATATGGAGAGTATTTATCTAATCCATATATCTGATTCCAGAGAATCTGCTGCTAATTATTAATCAAAGATTTAGAGATATAAAAATATCTTAAAATTTTAAACCCTGTGGAGATGATATTACTACACTCTGAAGCCTGTTTATTATTACACTCTGCCTGTTCATTGCAGCATTACCTGAAGCCAGTGATGTGATGGATGGTTTATCTTGTAAATTACTGACCTCTAGTGTCCCATAACCTGTATTTGCAAATCTTGGACACTGGCATTGTTAACAGCATGTCCACTGCAGTGAAAAAGAGCCCTCTGTTTGGGGGAACACCAACAAATGTTACAGCAAGTTATTGATATGTATACAGATAATACATATGGGAAATTAGCCTCTAATGAAGAACTGTATATTTCACAGTAAATAAATGACATTGGACAGTATAATTTAAAATATTTTTGGTATTTATGATTACTTTCACAGCAGTGCTTGCCATTTTTGTTTTATGAATTTGAAAAACTTCGATCTGAAGCAAAACCCGCACAGATTTTGAATTATTATTCTGGTCTCTCTTGTAAAACCCCTTTGTGAGGAACTGCTAATACTGAACATTGGAGGAAACACAGGATAAATAAAAAGTAATTTAAAAATGGGACTGTAATATGAAAAGATGAAATAGAAATGATGGTAGATATCAGTGTTCAATATTCCTGTCCTTTCTCCATACATTTGGTCACTGCCATTATTAATTTGTAAAATATTTATGGTTGGCCTCTCATTTGCTCCCATTGTGCAGGACTCGGGAAAAGAGAAAGAAGAAAAATAAGTTTTGGATTTGAAAATGATCTGAAAAAGGATAGAAAAAACTGCCTTGCTTACTTTATTTTATACTTCCACCAAAATTATTGAATTTAATTAGGAGATATTTTTCATTGCTTTGTGTATTAGACACATCCACATAAAGTATTATTTAAAGATGTTTTTGCTTGAAAGTTAATGACAGCATTAAATTTTTCCAGTTCTGGTCTATGCCATTTTACTTACTAGAAAAAATAAGTACTATATTTACTGTATCTTCATTTTTGCATTGTGTGTCACCTTTTTCTGCCCTCTAGGTGAAATATAAAGGAGCTGCTAAGAAAGACCTTTCCAACTCTCTTTATCAGCAGATGCCAGCCACAATTGACAGTGTATTTGCAAAAGAATTAATGCACCTTCAGAGCAAGGTACAACTTTAGAATTGCAAAAATGATTTTTAGATTAATTTTGTGTCAGAATATGTACACTTTGAACAAAATATTTGAGTGGACACTTGATTGCCTGCTTGATTTATTTGGGTGAGCTTATCAACCAAAATTTATCACCTTAACTTCTTAACTTCAAAAACTACTCATTTTTAAAATGTTGACAATTTACTTGTTATGTTTATTAAATATACATTTAAAAACTGGTAGTGCATTCATCAATCCAATGAAATCCATGAATGCAATAAGGAATTACTGAATTCACTGACACATGGTCCTTGTAGAATGGATGAATCTTATATAACTATTTCCACTTGGGTGTTGTATTAGCTATATAAAATGTTTGATGCTGAGCGGAAAAGAAAAAAAAACCTGCTTTAATGACATCTAAAGGCACTTAGTAGTAGCAGTAAATGTATTTCTGATGGTCTACATTCTACTACTTACAACAAATTTTATAGAATTAAAATATGAATTCAAGTGTATTCAACATAGTGTAAAGCTTGTAAACAACCAGTAAAATAGTAAATTCCAGTTCAGTTGTCTTCAGGGGCTCAAAAATATAATACCCTAAGAGTAGGCAGGTGACCCTTCACTTCCTCTGATCTCGGTGGAATTGTGAATGTTAAGCATGTGTAATATGAATGCAGATTTTCACTGTTACTCATGAGAATTGCATCTGATAGATGGTCATGGCTTTCTGTCCACCAACCATTTCCATGGTTTTCTTGTTTTTGCTTTCTCCTCTCTTAGAGATATCAACTACATATAGTTTAATACAGCCAGTGTGTGAAGTGAACACACTCCTAAATCCATAATATTGATTGTATCTCAATATGTATTCTTGTAATGTAGTGATACTTTTTCAGACAAAGGAAAATATTCATAATGAAAGAAAGGACTAAAATCTCAGGACAGCTTGTAAAAGAATGTTTTGATATAAAACACTGTGTTAATCAGGGTTATATTAAGCAAATATTATAACATATATTTTAGTTTTCAGAGTTTGTAAAGGAACATATATACACTCAAAACAGCACAGTAGCTGAAATGACATTAATGTGACATTTCATTGTAAAGTGAGTGATTAGAGGAATTACAGTAAAAATAAATTGGGAATTAAACTTGTATAACATTTTTAAGCCATTAGCTTGATTTATAAAACATTAGTTAACTATTTTGCCACAGATTTACTCCCAAATTCATTGCAAATTATTACATTCTACATTAGTTTACACAAATGAGGTTAATTAACATTGGTGATGTGGCAGAAAAGATAAATAACTGAGACTAAAAATGAAACCATTGGTTCATCAGAAAAACCCTTTTAAGAAAAAGACTGACATTTTTATTTGGTAGTTTCTGAAGTTTTTCTTCAATCATCCAGAGGAAAAAAAAATGCATATAGGATGAGTTATATTTAAGCAGAACTTTTTCCCATAAAATTCATACCTTCCCCTTAGGAGTAGATGCATTATAAATCATGATATACCATAAAACTTAAAGATATGCTGACACATTTTTCGAACTTGTGGTTACTGTTGCAGTGGACCTGAATTTAATGCTACTTTGAGAGAGATCTCAGGGGATTTTCTAGTGAAAATCTTCTCCACAGTATTCAAATCTAATCCATATTGTGCCTATCACTGCAGTACCTAAGTAGCTAATACAAGGATTTCAGATTTCAGCTGGGTCAGGATATGGCAGAAGGGGTTTCTGCTGCATCTGTCTAGCTGGGATTGTGAATTTACAGGTCATTACTTCAGGAGGAGACTACAGATATACCATAGGAAGGAGAGAGAACAGCACCAGCTGGCCATCGTGCCAGCTCTGCTCCAAAAAGGCTACTGCAAACAGGGAGCTGCAGTCTGTTTCTCAGTCATAGTAAGCTGATTTTAAAATAGGTGCTGATTTCCTGAGAGGTGGAAAATACGAGTATGTGTCCTTCTCCCTACCCACATTAGTACAAATTTACACCTTTGACTCCCTTTTCATGCTTCTTGGCTGCAATGCTGGGCTGGAATGCTTTTGTGGGCAGATCAAGCAGGGCAATTCTTGCTCTTTGATGCCACGTTCTCGGCAGGATCCGCAGCCTCCTCTGCCAAGCAGGTGCATTGGGACCGGAGGACCATGGTGTGGAAGAAAGAGAGCCCCTGACTCTCCCTGCCTGCTGGCACAGGCTGGCGTGTCTCTGCCAGAGGATCTTGCACAGATGTGTCCTCTGCAAATGGGCTCTCCCATGACTGGAAGTTTGCTCCTGCTGCTGCCCAGCAGCCCTGTCTTCAGCTTACCTATATCTAGCCCAGTTTAGTAATTTGATAACACCATTTGAAATCACACACATGATTTAGGAACTTGGAGACCATTAGAGGAAATTTTCTGTTTTTCTCAAGGAGTTATACCCCACCTAGAGCTGCCCTCCACTGTCCTCTCCAGAGCCAACAGGCTGCCACAGCACCTTGGACCACGTTTGCATTCTTTAACTCATGTGGCAATTGTCAGTGACTTCAGCAGAGCCAGGATGTTATTCTTCAGGGGTTCTGCCATGCAGTGTCAGTACTGACATAAGGATCTTTCTGTAATGGAGAGTACAGCACCCTGACACATGTGGTTCTTTTCCTGTGGGACTTTTTCCCCATATTGGCTGTATTTAATCATACCCAATTCTCTCTTCAAGATACCCAGGAAAGCCTGAAACACAACTGCCTGCTGGCTTTTGCATGAAACCCATGTTTGCTCTTTTGTGTTTTATGCAGAACTGGCATGAAGAAGGAAATAAATACCTGGAGAGAAGGACTTTGTCCAAAACTGTTGACAAAAAAAATTCCTAACACTGTTTATGGGAAAAAATGTTTCAGGAAAATGAAAAAGAAGTTTCACAGCCCCACATACTTGGGTGGCTTTTATCAATTTAATTTTTTTCCTTGTCACGGAAAATTTGACTGTTGCCTTCTAAATGGCTTTCTTGACAGTGAGCAACCAGATTTGCCTCCCTCTCTCACTTTTGTTATAGTTGTCCCCAGGGTAAGCTAGAAAGAGGAGAAGTCCCTGTCATCACTGAATAACTTGTCTCTGCTTACCAGCCTACAAAGCTCTCACCAATTTCCCTCTTCTCTGCAATGAGAAAATATATTTGATGAGAGCAGTCTAGGCAGGGAACTTTCATTTTGTTTTTTCTGAAAGTAAATGCAAACTTTTTGGAAAAATTGCACTTTTCCTGTGGAAAATATTTCTGAAGGAAAATTTCTGATCATTGCTAGCTTTGGGCCATGTCTCTTTTTTTTTTGTCTGAAGATCAGTATACTGAATACTTTCTTAAGTAAAACAATATTTTTTTTAATAAGGTGTCACATACAATGATAAAGGTATTTAAAATTGCTTGGGGGGAAAAAATGTTGGAAAAAAAAAAAGCATTTCATCACTTTTTTCATCACTATTTCTGCCATGAGAAGCAATTGCATTGTTTTTCGTCTTATCTAAAGGGGATAATCTAAAGCAAAATGAAGGCAGTTTAATTTTCTACTTTGCACAGGGCAATATCTCAAAGAGTAACTATATGTCAATGTTGAACAGTATTTCCTGTTTCTTTATAAAGGCAATGAGCCAAGAGAATCTTAAGCAATGTTTTCAACTTCCAGAGAAAGTTTCAGAGGGTATTTTTTTTTACTACAATAAAAATTGTTGTTTACTGCATCATTTCCAATCATATTACACATTATCAAACTGTTTTATGCAATTCTTCAGGATTTTTTTTATGGTATGAAATGTCATGTTCAAGATTTCCTCTGTTTTATGGTGGCAGGTATTCTAGACTTCTATAATTCTGTTCCACATGAGTATTCATGTAGATATTAATTGGATAATCTAATTCTCTATATAGAGATTAAAGTGACATTTTTGGACATTCTTGAACATTTCCTCCTACAAAATCCTACTAAGATCAGAGCACACTTTACTGACTACAAAGGGAAATATACAAATATAAATGTAATAGTGTTTAAAGTATGCGGAAACTGTGGTCAGTCAGAGCTGGGTTAAAGGAGCACAAAACCTTCCTTAATGCAGCTTCCTATTGACACACAGGTGTACAAGAGAGGGGAAAAATAAAAAACGAGTACTTACAGATTAGTTCAATCTGAAGTCCTACTTAAATAATTGCCTTATATTTCTCAAGTTAGTAAATGGCACCACTACAGGGTAGAGGTTATGTCAGTGACTATAATCCTTGATCTCTGTGCAGAGTAGTTTCATATGTAGATTTGATAAAGGAAATTCAGTTTAGCTAAAACTTGAAAATCAACATGAGTTGAGAAATAAATTTATGCATGCTATCCTGTAAAGTAATGAATCTAGGAATATTGATAAAATGATAATAAATAGTGTTTCATGCTTACTTGGAAGTGATTTACAAATCTGGGAGTAGTTCTGCACTAAACTGTCCCAAACTAAACCAGACAGCCATTGAACCCCTCCTAGCCTGGGATTGCATCAAGACCACTTCAGCAAGTTAATGAAAATAATGGGAAAAGATAGGAAGAACAGATGTCAAAGCAAGTGAAATATTGCTACATTAAGCTAAAGAAATGGTCATCTTTCCCCATGACAGCAGATACTTAATTGTAATTTCTGTTAAATTTCTCAGGCTGAGAGTTGATATGTTATTGTGTTTTCATATCTTGGTTATGTAGCCCATTCACCAAGGGGAAAATAGAGATGTTGAGCCAGCAAAATGGCAATGTAATAAAATATCTGTAAATTAGTAGATTTTGGGAGTAACTGTATGGGTCTTCTGCTCGTAATGGCATTAAGTGGGGAACATCTTAAAAGTGACAGTGTAAGCAAGGAGAATTAACAAACAAGTTTATGTGGCATATGTTTGTATAGTAATTACATTTTTGTGGGGAATAATTTGTTAGTGATCCTTCTGTCTTGTTAAAGATTATGTGCTTTTCCATTTGCAAGATGTAACCAGTGTAGGCAAGTTATGGACTCTTTTTGTTTCAGTTTCTATTGTGTTTGTTTTTGCAGAGGGCTGGTTGTGTTACACTGGATAAGGAGGTGGCACATTTTAAGGTTCCTGATTTGATAGTTTTCTTCACATAGTAGCAGTGCAAAAATACCCTTCCCCCCTTTTTGTCTTAATCTCTCAGCCTGTATATCATTTTGTAATCTGAGATAGTCAAGGCAGATACCGACATATTGCCTTGGGCACACTACTCTGTAACTCAGATGAGATCTTGCTTTAAACAAAAACAGATACAGCATTTTCTCACATTTCTAGAATCCTATCCTAAAAGAGTCTGAATCTCTGTAGTTGAGAGTTTCTGTCTCAAAACTTTCACAATATTCTTTTATTGCTATCATGGGTTTTAGTTTCAATCCTTCTCCCCCTAATCAGCTTTCAATCTTATTTAGTACTTGCTGTTTTCTTGGGGATTATTTGCTATGAGAGCTATTAGAAAATTAATTTTCTTGATGCCTTCTACTTTTTATGCGTCAGAACCTGGTGAATTTTCGTTAATATAAGCCTAAAAGCTTCGGACAAGGATCAGTGTAAGATCAGCTTTTCAGGCAGTTGTAGTATGTGAATGTGTGTATGTAAGTATAATACAGTACAGTGAAAGCTGGATGAATGCCCAACATTGAGCTCCATTTCTATTATAAAAGTCAAGGTGTTTATAAATTCACAATTCAATTCCATTTTCCTTTACCACGATGACAATTGAGTGTAAATATTATTTTTCTTTGTGAACCTGGGGGCCAGTCAAAATGCATATTGTGCTGGTAGTTTCCTAATAGTGGAAGAAATAGAACTTTGGGCTATGAGTATATAATGTAAAACTGTTTATGACAAATGCATAAAATATTTTTTTCTGTTTCTGAAAATGGATAATAATTATACTGCTGATGTATTCAAGTGTGTTAAAAAAACCAAAATGGCTTTTGCTTATGCTTTTCCCTGGGCTGTCTTCTCACCTTGTTAAGCTTAATTTTCTGGTTTTGTATATTACTTTTTCTTTCCCCTGTCTACTCATGCGTCTGTTGCAATAACAGATGCAGAGAAATCTCTCTGCTGACTATGCTTTGTATGTCTCTGTTTTGGGTGGAAGCTGCTCTCATTTCAGTGTTCTAGTTCCATTAAGGAGCTTAATTATTTATTTTCTTCCAGAATACAGACACTGCGCCACTAGGTTTAACCCAACTCATGTTATTATACCTGCTCTTCTCAGGTCGCAAAAGTATAATGTTGCTCTTTTCAGGTTCTCTATAAACAAAAGCATGATGCTGAGAAAGGATTTTCAGACTATGCACGTATGAGGGAACCTCCAGATGTTAAACATGCCATGGAAGTTAGTAAACACCAGAGTGATGTAAGTATTCCCCCATCTGAAATGAGTGTGCTTGTTTTGGGTAGATATGTCTGTTATGACTTACTGAAATTAATTGGGCATGGAATATTTCTGTATTTCCCTAGCTGCTATTTTTTATAAATTATTTTCTCTGAAGTAATTTAGGACATGATGTATGTATAAAATATGCTATGAGTAACAGTGTGTGAATTTTATTCTGAACTGCAGTGGAAAGTGGTAGTTACCATTTGTCAGTAGTAATTGTTATTAAGTGCTATCACTTTGAAATAAAATTGCAGGCACAAGTTTTCTAAATTCACTTGTAGCTACTTGCACTTTGAAAGTTTATAGAGGTCTTTTTTTAAATGAACACCAGTGTTGTTTCAGTGTCTTACTCTGTCAATACTGGGGTAGTTCTTCAGGGGTGCTGCATAGAGGAGACAAGCGAGCTGTTTCTGCCCTGTCTTGCACACTTTTATGCACATGAATAAGTTGGTTCCTATATAATGAATACATATCAAGTGAGTTTTTAAAAGAATTTAATAGAATAATATATGATTTATTTTACAGCATTTGAGCCATAGAGTTCAGTTTGATGCCTGCACTCGTTTATACCATTTGACCAAAGTATTTGTTCTTGTAGTTTTATTTAGATAGCTTACAAATAATTAGGAGTACTTAGCAATATTTTGAAAGTTGTTTGCTTTTTTTTTTTCAGCTGCTTGAAGTTCTGAAGGTTTTCACAATATAAAAACCTAATAATAGTGTTTACATTTTTTATTAGAATCAAGTCAGGTTTGATTTCGTGGTTAAGCTAGCTTATACTAGCTCAATGCATGATTGCTTGGGGCAGAAGTGCTGCCCAGATTAAAGTCTTGAGTGATATAGACACAACTTTGAAGAAAAATTTGTGCTAGTTTTAGGTTTTGTAAAAGCTTACTTGTGAGAAAAGCAAATTTTAGGAGAAGATTGGTTAAAATAGTGATGTCATTTTAAGGGGTACACAAAGCTTTTAAGAACAGCTGATGTGTAAATATCTTTAAAGTTATGACCCATTTCCATTCTTGTTTAGGTAACCAAATCCACTGAGGTAGGCATGTCATTTTAAAACTCTTTTTTCTTAGATAAATGGGATATTTGTTTGCTGCTAACAATGTAGAAAATGAAGCTTGGGTGTCCATTTTGAATTATCTTAAATTTACCCTATCTTCCCCTACTAACAGTGTAACAAACACTCTTAGGTTATGTGGGCTGAAAACTAAATGTCCATGTTAGATGTATGTCTGTGTGTGCAGAATCTTGACAGCTGGCTGCTGATTAAAAGGCTGCTGGAAAACTTCAGGGAAGCATTATGTTTGAAGAATAATTTTTTCTTCTGCTGGGAAATACCTGCAATGGAATTCCCAGCAGTAATTTGCAACCTGCCTTGATTACAGAATTCCCTCTTCCTGTCAAACGCTGTCCATCTCTGCTGTTGGAAGCATCAGGATGTCACACTGACAGAGCCTAGGAGCTGGGAACGTGAATGTCTCCCCATAAGCAAGAGGTTTTTTATTTATCTAGCTGTAGGAATGATGGTGGACTACTAGGAAAGGAAATAACACTGGAAAGAGGGATGTGAATCTCTCTCAGAGAAGGTGGTGGGACTAGGAGGAATATGAGACGAGTTTCTATAGCAAATTCATCATAGTCTGAGGATTAGTATGCTAGTGCAAAACCTATTCCCCTTCTACAGCTGTATATCACCTGCTAATAGAATTAAGGAGAACAGCTTACAGATGTGAGGATAAATGAAGTTCAGTTGTTTCATCTTTTACCATTAAAACAAGCAAAAAAAAAAAAAAAAAGGAAATGAAGGAAAACATAGGAGGGAAGGATGTTTTGATAAATGAGAACTTCTAACAGCATGTTAGAAATAATGAAAAAATATGAGGGAAATTATTTTCAGCCTCAGCGAACTTCAAAAAATTCAAATAAGTCATCCAAATCCAACATAAAACTCTAACCAGTTAGTTTAATCTGTTTAAGAACAGATTCATTCTGGTTGCTCATGAATAGCTGCAGTGCAATGGGCAAATATCTTATCACACATAAAGGAGAAAGTTATGCAAGTCCAGTTATTGCTCAGCAGAGTTACACAGCTCCTGTGGGTAATATTTGGGCATCATGGTGAATAGCTGTGGATTTCTTGTTTTGTAAGTACAGGTTTAATTAAGAACCATGTGAGTTTTCATCTTGGAGTCAAAACATGGAACAGTGAGCATCCCAAATGTGGAGCATTTGTCTTTCCAAACTATTTCAGGCTATCTGTGTAATCACAGCATTGAAAGTGCAGAGAAAAAGAAGGGCAACTACTGGGGAGCTAGAAGGACAAAGCTCTTTTATCCACCATTCAGTACAGTTTACCTATGGGAGCAGAATGCATGTTTACCTACAACACTCTGCCAACTCAATTCAACCTTTACATGGAGGGTTTGCATTTAATAGGATTAGGATGTGTTTAAGACTATTTACTCAACCTTAAAATAAGGCTGACATTTATACTCAACTCTGTGAAATGTGCAATTTCCTTTAAAAATTAAAACTGTATTCAACTTACAATACATTTGTGCTGACATTTTGGAACTATCATGTGCTGTAGGCCTTCACACCACTTTGAATATCATTAACATGCTATGTATGTTTGGGCAGAAACTGCCTAACAGGGAAATACTGTAAAATCTCCTGAACAATGTGATCATGTATAAGAAAATTATTTTTCTCTTTTTTTTTATACTTAGACTGAAGAAAATTGCTCTCAAATGAACAAAAGTGACTTTTAAAATGACAGGAAATATACTTTAAAAATAATTTAAATACTACATAATGCTTGAAGGGAAGCATGTTTATCCAAACCGGAGTGCTTTTCTCTATACATGGTGTTTGTGTTTTGTGAAGTGAATATTAATGATGTGACTTTGGCAAACAAAGTCATCTGCAGAAGAGTGAAGTAGGGACCATCAGCCTACTTGCTTGTGCTTAGCTGATGTAATTTAACTCATCTGGAAGTTTCCAAACTTGGGACCAAAACTAGGTGGTGACCTTAAAACAATATCAGGTCACGAAATAGCATGCCTTGTGTGTATCTGAGAATCTGTGAATGGAAGGATGTAATTGAACAGTGAAATGACATGACAACTACATTGCGAAAGCAAAGAAACCACTTGCCACATTGTGTCTGTGTGGAAGCTGCACATAGCATCTGATGAAGGTACTCAAAGCCATGCATCACAGTTTTGTCTGGTCCATGACCTGGTCCATCACTGGGCATTTTGAGTAGGAAAACAAATATTTGCACAGCAGTTTAAACATTCTGCTTCATTAAAATTGTTGATTCTCCTCACATCATTGCATGGTCTGAAATAAGGATGTGGTGTTCTGATTTTACAAACAGGAAAACTGCAATAGACTCAACTAGTGACATTTAAAAGGCAGTTTGCAGATCTGATTTTGGAGCCCTGGTATCTTTTCTCTTATCTACAAAACAGTGCTTCTCTTAAAATGTTAGTTGACAGTTGGGCAAACTTTAGATGTATATGTATACGCTTTCCACTCCACATGATGTCAGTAACGAAAATTTATATGTTTCACTCACCATCTAAGTTTGAATATTAAAGATATATATTGTCTTAGGAGTAAGTTGTTTTTCATGTTCAGGATATTGTGCAGTCACAATCAACACACAGCGACAAAAAGTACATTCTTTCTGATGAGACCAAATCAGCAGATCTTAAACTGGATGTGCCTAAACAACATCAGTAACATACCCAAATGATAATGTTTGTTTTGATGCAGATCATGGTAAAGTCAAGCTTCTCCTGGCTCTCTGTTCAGTATCTGCATTAGAAAAATCACCTTTCACTGGCTAACTTTCTGCTGACAGTGGTTGTCAACAGTGAGTCCCCCTGGACCACTTCCAACTGGTGCTGAAAATGATGTTTACTCCTGATGTAATTGGGAACAATCAATTTTAAGGCCCATTACTGGAAAGGATGACTGCATCAATCTGTAATGGGCCAGAAATGTGCTTGTCTCTTCTACACAAGCCGGAAAACAGTTTTCAATGTCATTTGAGTAGGAATTAGAAAAGCTGTTGCCAATGATGATTGTCACCAGCTAGTCATTTTCGTAGTGTTGATGGACCCCAAAGTGTAGATGAGAGAAAAGAGGACAGAGACACAGCTGACAGGCCATTAGTTAGTGGACTTAACAGCTCTTAGAAAATGCTAATCAGGGATGAACAGTAAGAGACAAATTCTTGTGCAGACAGGTGTGCCCAGCTTCTTGCTGAATCCTTAAGGAGGCAAAATGTGTTCATAGATGCTTGTGCATATTTTAGTAATTTATTATGTATAGTTTGGAATAGTTTTGGTATTGGAATAAATGAGAAGATAAAAGATTTCAGGAAAAGCCTGAATCTCTTAAATTCAGGTTTGCTTGGCTCACCATGTAGAATTTTCTGTTTGTTGATTGACAGTATGAGATGTTTTGCAGTATTAGAAATCCGTTTACTTTATGGCACTATAGTGCATTCCACTGGTATTTATGTAAGGTGAAGCACCTTCCAGACCCTGCTGGAGTAACTAGATCAGCATGTTTATCCTCAGTGGACCTTATGCCTTTTTACAAGAGCTGGAGGTTTGGCCATATTAAAATCAGTCTACTAATTATGAGCAGGTCCTGAATGTTCTCCGTGCTATGCAAAATCTAGTTGCAATTCAGAGTATGTAATCACATTTGGGATTAAAGATGAGAAATGGTTTTGTTCCAATTATTGCTTCACAAAAATATTCAGCAACGTAACCACTTTTTATTATAATTTCAGATTGGCTAGAAATCCACTTGAAATTTAGTTGGTATCTGTAATTTACTGTTTTCAGCTTCAAAACTCAAGATAGTACTTTTTCTTTTTCCTTTTAGTTCCCGCTTCTTTCTGGCTTGTATTTCCCACTTTTCTGCTGTAACTCTCCATCTGGGTCTTTCACTGCTGCCCTAAAATTGTTATCTCAGTTACTTTTCCTATGTAAAGGCCAGCTGGAACAAATTTTTTGTAGACCTGTGGTCTTCATGAAAAGGAGCAATTCTTGAGCCTTTGGTGACTTTTTCTTTTTTGGTATGGCCTGAGCAACCCTTTGAAGTGAAGATTGAGTAAGGGCTTCGCATAATGACTGGAAATTCCAGTCAGGGTATGAGCCTCTTGGCTGAAACAACTCAGGACAAAAGATGGCTCCTTCTCTGGGTGCTTCTGCTGTTTCCTTTCTTTTGTGCTTCTTCCCCCTCAAAGGCTTCTTCACTTTACATCTTCTGATGCCCATGGGTGCACACACCAAGCTGGTTGCTTTGCTCTTTCTGCATCTGTTCCCCTACCCTCTCAGAGTAGCTCTGGTTTTACTGTTCTAACATAGCACTATTAAAAAAAAAATCACTAGATGGAACAGAATAGCAGCTGTGTAATAGAGGCCAGCACAGTGTCCCAATGGGAGAGGGTCAGCATCCAGGGATTGAGGTTATTCAGGAAATGGGAAACATATTTTTTCTTTCTTTGGCCTACCTCTGACAAACTACTGTTCTGCTGCATAACATTTTTATTCTCACTGGAGTATGACAAGCTGCAGAATGGAGCAAATATATATTGCAGACATTTGTAAAATGCTGGATGACTTTCCCTCAGACATAAGTAATAGGTATACTGGTTTAGGTGCAGGAAGAATAATAATTCACTCAGGGAAAGGTATAGCAATTGGCCTTGCATCTAATATAATTGGAAATTGTGAAATATAAAGGACTGTCACTGTCTTATTTCTCCCCCCTTCCTTTCCTCGAAATTAACCACAATCCATTATTTCATGTACTATATGATCATATCATTTGGGAGCAATAAGTGACCACATTTCCTCAACTTTATCACCACTGTTCTTGATTCTCTGGTGTTAAATTCACTACATTCCTAATTTCTATTTTGAGCACATATGCTGGCCTTTAATTTGCAATTTACATGGATCATAGGGTGCTATTCAGAAACCTGTTTCTGCTGCCTTTGTGGTTTTCACCTCACCTCATGTGGTCATTAGGATGAACAAGCATATAATTAACTAAATTTGTGTAAAGTCCTGAATTGCAAATGCTTCTCTCTACCTCTAGTTTGTTAAAAATTAGAGAAAATCTAAGCATAACAACAACAACAAAAAAATTGCAGTGGTTTAAACCAGCTGTAAGAATCAACTTTTGTTTTGTAGGTATGTGATAATTTGAGCTGTATCCATCAAACCTATTTATTTGTTTCTTTTATCAGAGATTACGCTTGTGTGTCACTCATGGCAGATTAAAAATTATAAGAGCTATTTGTGGGCAGGCAGCCATCAGTGAAGCCTGTTTAGCTTGTCTGCTTAGCTGAAGCCATATGGACGCAAAATTACTTTCCTGTTGCATGTAAAATATTTGCCAAAAAGTAAATTTTTTCCTTTTCTTTTTGCAATACCATTTCTATGAAGTATATTTGTCACTGACTGCCTCAGTTTATGAGTTTGTTGCATTGTACCCAGAGTGAAACTTTACACTGGAAATAGGAGCGGAGATAAATGAGGAACTTCAAGCTGAGAACTTTCTTGCTGGTGAAATACTATCTTGAGAGGTTGATTAACTTTGTGAAGCAACAAAAGAAAATCTGAAAGATTTCCCAGTTCAGGAGGAATTATTCTTTTACCTTCTATTTCCTCTAAACTTTATTATATGTTCTCCAACTTTTGCCTGAAACTTCAATTTGTCAGACACTTTTTAATACCAGGGACTGAATGTCATTCATAATAATTCAGTAAGACAACCCTTGGAAATTGGCTTAGATTGGCACATGTGCTAGAGCAGGAAAAACTCACAAACCTTGAAGAAGGAAAAGAAAGATAACTTGTGGAGCTCTATAATGTCCCTGAGGACATTATAGAGCTGCTCCCATGATTGCTTTGCTAAATGGAGAATGTTTGGACTCTCCTACCTGTGGTTGAGCCTTCTGATCAAAGTTTTCTGAGCCTACTCATTATTTCAGTGACTTCTGCACAAACAGAAAGACTCAGTCTTGAACTCAACATGCTGGAACACTCTGCCTTCTTGTTCCCGTGATTGTGCAAAGGAGTAAATAAGTGGCCTTGTGGGGGTGCTGAGGTGGAGTCGTATCATTGAATTACATACAAGCTACATGTCTGTCTAGCACTGAGAAAGATGTTCACTATGATAAAATTACAGTTTCTCTTCAGTGCAGCTGCAATCTGCTAGGCTGCAGTGCTCAGTATCAGAGCAGGTGTTAGTTTGTATTAAAAAAAGGGTACAACATGGTAGAAACATTGCTATACTCTTAAAATTCCTCTGAAATGTTATGGTAAAACCTATTATTTGTGTCTTTGTAGTGCTTTAATTCTCCACTGTGCTTCTAAGCAAAACCATTTTTGTTTTTGAAATTGTATTTTATGCTTCTGAATTCCTTCCTTATCGTGTTACCTTGTGTGTGGGTCTTACCTTACGATCCCTGTCAAGCAGAACTCTGTTGGAATAAATTAGGCAGAGTTGTATTGAATTTGATGGCTGAGTTGACAGGTCATTCAAGCTTATTTATAAACTTCAAACTTTATTGTTTATTTTAAACAAAACTCTGTTTTGTTTGACAGGTGTCCTATAAGAAGGATGTGCAAGATACTCATAGGTACACTGAAGTGCTGAACAGACCAGATGTAAAGAAGGCAACTGAGATAACAAGGATAATAAGTGATGTATGTTCTCCATTTATTCTCTTCTATTTTTTTAGGCATGTAATTTTTTTATTACAATTTTGATCAGGTTTTTTTAGAATGCTGCTGAAATTCTCTAATGTCTTGAACAGAAAACCTGCACCCCCAATTCTGCTAGGGAGATTTGATTAAAAGAAATCCAAACATAACCAAAACAAACCAGTCTTGCCTAGTAGGCTAGAAAGTTATGGGTTTCTCCTTTTTAGATGTTGACAGTATGATCTTTGCAATTATTGGTAATTGATGTAAAGACAACATGAAAATTGCTAAAGTTGGTTTTGTTTCAGCTTTATTTATGATAACCATTCTCAAGGTAAGTTGTATGCTTTTATGCTATACTACACTTCAGAAGACATATCAAACCTCTTTTTACCTTGCTATGAGAGAAGCTGGCATCCCAGGGCTCCCCTTCCTTTTCTCATCTCAGCCGGCAGTGACAAGAAAATGTAATTCCCTGCTGTCCTTCCAAGACGCTGCTTCTTTCACGGGGGTTCTCCTCCCTGAACTCCCCTCTCTAATTCTTTGCCCTCCCACTGTGACCTCGGCTAATGGACAGGTGAAGGAACAGTTTGAGAAGCAGTAGTGTGTGATGCAGTTTAGTATTTTATTGTAGACAAGTCAAACTATATATATTGAATGCCCTGAGTGAAGATTTTAAGTAACTGATAATTAAATGTGAGACTGACTAGACACATTTAGAGAGACAGATTTAAGACATCTCAAATTCACCTTTTAATATTCAGGATTTTTTGAAAGCCAAGAACTTCTACTAAGTGTTATGCTCAACGTGCAGATTTACTAGTTGCTGTTCAAGTGCTCTTTGAATTAAGAGCGGCTTTGGGACTTTGATTTCTCCCCGTCTGTTGTTATGACGTGTCCTTGCTGATTCACAGTGCCTGAGTAATGCAAGAAGCCTATTTTAGGCAGTGGGTAATTTAGTTTTTGGTATTGCAAAGCACCTATTGTTGATTCATCCGTGCTCTTTTCTAATGCATTGTGGGAAAAAATTGCAGCAATTTGCATGGGAGGCAGTTCAGCTGGAGAGATCACGTAACATTAACCTTGCGGGACTAATTCCGCACTGTGACACCAGTGCAGTCTCACTGACATCAGCAAGACCGCAGTGGTAAAACTGAGAGTGGAATTTGACCTTACAGTTCAAAAAAGTTGCCCCTCAGACTAGTTTTATTCAAGACTACTTTCAGCTGCTGCAAATAATCTTGTGTTAACTGTAGACCCTGTCATAAGAAATGCTGAGCCACTGTAACTCATTCTGCCTTGATAGGGAGGACAATATTTCTCTGGTTTAAGCTATGCATTTGTTTAAAGTTGAATTTTGTGAATGCCTTACATTGTGTTTTACAGTGGAGAAATATTATATTGTTAAGGAGCTGAACCCTGAGAAGGGCTTTACTAAAAGCTGATTAGAATAGTAGTGTCAATGCAGAGCATTACATGGTCTTTTTCTACTAGCTTTAATGCTTACATTTCTCTTGATAAAACAAATCCAAACAATTTATTGGTGATTCATATCCCCCCTTTATTTTTTTTTGTTAAAGGCTAATTACAAGAAAGGAAGTGGAGAGCTGAATAAGGAGCCTGCTGTACTTGGAAGACCAGATTTTGAACATGCTAAAGGAGTTTCAAAACTTTTAAGCCAAGTAAGATTCTCCATCATTTTACAATGATTTAATCCAAATGTCTCTTTCCCAGTAATGCAAAGAAATATTTAGATTTTTCAATGATTATCTTTAATGGCCTTGAAGATTATGTTCTCAAACTTTTCATATAGTATTGCAATGACTGGTAAATTTAGGATTCTTAGGAAACCAAATACACATTTTGAAGCAAAAATACAATGAACTTTGACTACAACTTGTCTCTCATGAAGATAGTGTATATTTATACAGATTACCTAAGATTTCTAAAATATTAACTGTGTGTAATTTAGAGGCAAATTTTGCTCCTCATTCAGTTTGAGTGCAACCTTACCCTATGATTAATCCCACTGAAGTAACTGAGGTCTTTTGTGTAGCTGCTTGCTAATGTGAGTAATGGGATCTGAATTTGGCCTGACATGTAAACCACCCGCTTTCCTTCCCCCTGAAATGGAACCTTTTATGTACTACTGTTATATATTAACCTCAAAAAAAAAAAAAAAAAAAAAAAAAAAAAAAAAAAAAAAAAAAAAAAAAAAAAAAAAAAAAAGAATTACTTTAGTCCTTAACTAAAAAGAAATCTGGAATAGAAATATTCCCTCTTCCTCTTAGTAGTTTTCTACCCATAAGACGTACACATAAGACCCTACTACAGATCATCCTGATGCTGTGAGAACAGATTTACAGATTTTCCACTGCTGACCTGTTTTTGGTGGTTTTTTTTTTTTTCTTTTTTCCCCCCGTCTTTTGTCTTTAACAGTGCCTTGCATAATCCTTGCTAGTAATCCTGTCCAGCTACCCTTGGAGCTTTTGTAAACCCAGGAACAAATTCTGCCCTCCTGGAAGAGGAGGATCGTGCCCTTTGATTGGAGAAGGCTGTGTCAGCCTTCCCAGAGCCAAAAAACCCCTCAAGTGTAAATAGTGTATATACTAGGATAGACTCAACATCAGTGATACATAACAAATTCGTGTGATTTGGCTAGATACTAAATGTCTTCCCTAGAGCTAGCATGAAATGAGAATAATGTGTCATAGAGAACAAGCTACAAAAAAGTGCAGTGTCTGCAGGAGATAGAGTTCCTTTTGCTGTTATCCTTAGATACCTGCTGCATGATTTCCTGTTTCACACCATTGTAAACTTTGAAGCATTACACAAAAAGAAGGAAATAAATGTTTTCTATTGCTTTGTTAGCAATGTGTTCAGAATCAAAATGAGTTTGTCTTTTTCAAATAGATTTCTGTCTTCTATTTTATAATGGATGACGTTCTCATTTCTCTGCTGATGGGCAAGTCTGCTAAGAGATTATTTTGTGTTTAGCATTGTGCAGGCTTGGAAGTCAGCGTGTACTTTGTAGAAAGAGCCAGTGTGATGCTGCTCAGACCTGGGTGTCACTTACAGGCAAGGGACTGTCTGTCATTTAGCAAACACCTTCAGTGGTTTTTAAAAGGGTCCATATCTAAATTTAGTGTGTAATGTCCCTTATATCTACTCAATGGCTGCCCACACAGTCCTTTCCTTGCAGCCTATGTCAGAATTTAGTGAGCTTGCAGCTGCCTGTTGTTGCCAATGAAACCAAACTGTAACCCTTCCAATAGCCCTCTCCATCTTCCTAAGCCTGGTGCCCATGAGATTGTGGCCAACAATCACAAGAAGTGAGAAATACCAGCTGGATCATGGGGTCCTGCAGGCTGATGCTGAGCCAGCTACATGGAAGGCTTCATCAATGTGCTTTTTATCTCATTTTTATTAGATGTGCTTTTTATCTTGGACAATGCACACTGCATCTGCAAATGCTTTGTAATAGAGCCTCTTCACTGCCAGGAACTGGGATAGCAGCAGTTCTAGTTGAGATCCTTCTGCAAAAGGCAGCATTTACTGTGCAATTTTAACTTCTTTAGAGAGTCCAAATAGTGCAGAAGGTGCGATGGGAAGGGAGGAGAAGTTGACAAAATGTATCTTGCACTTGGTTTATTTGTAAAGAAGATTCTTACTAAACCTTGGTGGTCTGAACTCTGCAGTCACTGGTCCTGGATCCAAGTTTTGGGATCCTTTCTTGTCACGTCCTCTCCTCAGTCTCCACTGCTGTGGCTGCTTGCAGTGTGTGTGATGGGGACTGTGCTTTTAGAAAAGGAGGCAGTGCCTCAGCCTGACTCTCTGCCTGCAGCAGCATGGAGGGTGCAAATACTGGGCAGCTCTCAGCAGCAGGGAGGTGCACTCAGCAATTCCCCCACCTCCTCTGGAGGGAAGGCAGTGGCCATGAGTTGTCTAATGTCTTTATATATTATTTGAATCATTATAACACTTAGACACACTAATCATAGATCAAGAGCACAGAAAAATGAAGATGACCCCTGTGTCCAAAGAGCAGGGTGATGGGGCAGGATGAGGAATGCACCTGTGCTGGAGGAGAGGAAGAGACTTAAATGTGGGTCAGTCATGTCAGTCCTCTTCATGCAGAGATCATGAAACAGGCTTGTAACACTTACAAGATTTAAAAAATAGTAAAGTTAATGATACCTTTATTGTCTCCAGACGTTCTAGCTTTGAGAGTTTCCATTTGTTTCCCAGAAAATGGGAAGATTATAAACTTTTTGTGTTGAAAGTCGATAATCTCCCTTAATTGCATGAATCTATAAGCTGCGACATGCAGAGAAATATTAGTTATTTGACCCTCACAGTAAATTTGCAAAGTTGACAATTCTGATGGATGTAATGGGAAGAGAAGATTATAACATGTTTTAATGTGGTGCATATGGGTAGGTAATTTAGGGAGTATAGAGAACAGGAGCAAGAAGAGGTCAGGCAGTGTGGGTGTAACGAAGGGAGAAAGCAATCAAGGCAAGCAGGAAAGCAAACAAAGCAAAGAAAATAGTGTTAATGTTTGACTGGCACTCAAGGCTCTACAGAAATCGCTGTTTTCTCTCTCTCTCCTTTCTTTCCTTTTTTATTTTTTATTTAACAAAGCTTTTGACAACAACAGCAGCAAAAATAATAGCTCCCAGAACTAGTATATTTACCCACAGCACGTGGTAACCCTTTTCTGTTGATTTTAAAAGAAAATTAAAACAGAATCTGTGTTAGCCCTTGTGAAAACATGAAGCTTGTCAATTTGCCGAGTGTGCATTGTATAATTTGTGCTATTTTTTCTATTTTTTAAAATTAAAACAAGCTCTTATTCATGCCATCTTTGTCTTTTAATGCATTTTATTAGCTTTTTCAAAGAGCTGCTGATATGAAGTATTCCTCTTATGGTGTTCAAGAATTGGTTTTAGGATGAATAATTTTGGATATTCATATTTGTTGCTGAATCTGGTGCTTATTGTTTCAGGGATAAAACTGTTAGAGGTAGAATGTTTTTCAAAATGCACCTCCTCTGAGATTTTCAGTAACAACCTGAAGAGCCTAGGGTTTTCTAAATCTTTCTTTGCTTTAAACTCTGCTAGTGCTTTTAGCAATGAATGTTTAAATTTTGCTCTTTGTTTGTGCTACATTTCCTTCAATATATATGTGCTCTGACAGATTTTTTCCTTTTTTTAAGATGTTTTCATATGGTCATGAGGAAATGCTTTAGCTGCAAGTGTCTGCTTCATCCTGGGATCCCAGTGGTTGAATGATTCAATTTTTGTAGTTTCTTTGTAAATCTGAACAGTGGGTGATGTCATCCACTTCTGAAACTGAACACTCCCTGTGTGAACAGCTTTGAACTACAGATTTGATTTAGGAATGTTGCTGCTAAGCTTCAAAAGACACTGCTCTGTCCAGCTGCAATTCTGACTTTTATAGGTTTTGTGCAAGGCCGATGAGAAGTTTGTTTACCCAGGCCTTATTTAATTCCAGTTTGGTTTTTCAGGGATGTTGCTGTGTTAGAAGCCTGCAGAGTCTGCTCTTTCTTAAGCAGTCTTTAGAGAGCAACCTCCATGCATTTCTTTTAAATTAACCCCCACTATATAATCTCTAAAAAAATAAACAAACTTAAGACTTTAATGAAGATGGTAAATAAGCAACCATCCTTTTAAGCCCTCATTAAAGTAAAGCTCTTGGTTAATGATGAAATTTGTAGATAAATGTCCACTAACAACTGTCGATTCTACTCCCACTTGTTTGCTCTTCCACCATATTATAGCCTTGCTAAGACCTCCCCCCTTCAGATGGTTTAGAAATCATATGAGGTATTTTTCTTCCTTGTTTTTGTTCAGAACCCTTTCTCTCAGGCATATTTCCCCTCTTTAAACTGCATTCGTAACTTCCCCCTGTTCAAAAGAAGGATGAATACTGTGTGCTTTCCTTCACTGTGACTCATCCATGGGCTTACTCTTCTTTCTTCACCCTCTCCCACCCCATGCTTCCTTTCAAAAGGGAAAAAGAACCAGGAGAATGTTGATAAAAGAGAAAGCGTATGTCTCTGTAGCTTTCTATGCAACAAATCCCCTATGACAGGTCAGTTAAATGACTGCTAGGAGTGCTCTGGAGATACCACCAGGGTCGGCTGATATTACTGTGTGCGCTCCGCTTTGCCCCAGAGCGCCCCATGTGATGGGGAGGGGAGCAAAGGCAGTGAGCCAAGCAGCCAGGGGAGGCAGCAGGGCCTGGAGCTGTGAACAGCCCTACTGCAGCCAGAACATTTACAGTCACACTGGTTGGGGGACTCCTTAAATTTAGGACCCTCCTGCACCTCGGCATCAGGACACAGGGCCCTGGGAAGACTGGGTTCACTGGTCCTGCCTCTGTCCTTCAGCAGCAGCAATGTGATCTGAAGTGACACGAAAGAGGATTTATTACTGGAACCTCTAGATTGAAATGTATTGCTAAAAATTTTTTCAAATGCTGGCATGAAATGGCTGCAGCCAGAAGATGGCAAGCCAGTTGTGAGGAGAGGTCCCTTTGGCATCGATGCTTTCCCACTTAACAAGAATTTCAAGTACCATGTTGTGCATTCAGTCTGTGTGTACCCTTCGTGGCCATTTGTTGGCCGGGGAGAAGGCAGTGTGCAGTAGTTGGATATTTAAAATCTAATGCTTGGAGTTGTTGTGATGTGAGTAAAAGAGTAAAAGATGATTTTGCTCACCCTGCTGACTTGATATCTGGCTTTTTGAATGACATATTACGGCACTGCCTGATTTTCATTAGAAGGCAAGTTTTGGATACACCTTTTAAGAGAGAAAAGCCCTCTGATTTATTCCTTCAATGCTCGTACAGAGCATGGATTTGCCTTTGTCTTTGTATTCAGATATATGCTTTTGCACTTGATCCAATGCCAAGGCAAATATCAAACAATACAAAGCAGATGAATCTGCCAGAAGGCCATGCATACTCTCGTCTACTGTTGGTGTGAAAGATTTTGAAGTTCATCATGTGTTCAGACAAAATTTCTCTTTAAAATTAACAATGTTTTAGAATTTCCTTACTTAGAAAAATTAACTTAAGTGCTGGAATTCATAATGTAGTGCTTAAACATATACAGCTGATTTCTGCTTGTGTGGCTTAGTTTTTGTTTCTTGTTATCCTGATTAATGAAATAGTGGGCATTGTGGCTAAAGATATGAGGTTGTGTAAGCTAAATCATGTTGAGGGTCTTTTGAGGCAAGGAAGAACTGAAAAGGAAAAAACCCCTCTTCCCACCACAAAAGCTGAGAAAAAAAAAATTGAAGATTGTTTGAGGTGGCTTAACCGCTTTATCAGACATTCATGTGGGAATAGAGAAAAAAGGAGTAGGGAAAAATCCGTGTATTTATTTAGTGCAGAGCGTGGTAAATTGTAATGGATGTTGCATAGGCTCAGATATCAGGTGTCTGCCTAACATTCATGAAAGCAGCATAATTCAGACTGAACTTTATTCTCCTCCATTATGCCCAGCTGTTGGAAAGAAGCAGACGTGTGCAGAGTCTCCAGATGTTTGAGGATCATGCAGAAAGGGAGCAATGGAGGGAGATCTACTATTTGTTCAGTTTCATATTTTCAGATTCTGAATTCAGTTTTTCAGCATTTTTAATGGAACTTTTGTGATGTTTTTCAACGGTACTTTCAGTGCCATTGTCTCCATATTTATGTATTGCTTATTTCCCCTTATGTGTGTTGTCATTCCCCCTTTTTCTTTTGAACGAGAAGAAAAGATGGCGAAAGTGATGGCAGGCAGTAATTTAATTATGCTTTCTAGCACTCTAATGAGGTGGGCATTGTCCCCAAGAAAGGACTGTACTACAGAGAGATTCCTCAGTGTCCTGTGGGAAATTTATGGCAGAATTAAAAGTAGACCTGGCGGTTCTGATGACAGTCTAGCATAGTGTGAGTGACATGTGGACCTGGTGGCAGAAAGTTTGATTCTGACTTCCCACTTTCAAGTGGTTGAAAAATTTACAAGTGATTTGTTTTACAAATTTTACAATTTATTCATCTTAATTTTTTTTATTAAAACCACAATTTTGATGTTAATTATGAATTGAATGATTCTCAGTGAATAGATTATTATTGCTAGTCAAACAATTTTATTTATTTGATTTCTCATGTGAGTCATATGGTTTTGCTTCTGTTTTCTTTTTATAAACCCTTCAGCACCAGAAATCACATATGGCAATCTTAAAATTTTAGTAGAATTCCGATACATAAAAATTAATTTGAAACCAACACAAGTCTGTGACAGGTGTGGGTAAACTGAGCTTCTTTAAACTTTGTTAAAAGATTTATGAATAAAGCAATTGCATTTAATAAGCTGCTTTGTCTTCTGAATTCTCTATGCCTTTTTTAAGTGCTACATGTTAATATTATACATGTTTGTTCTGGTGAAAGGTGAAATACAAAGAGAAGTTCAGTAAGGAAATGAAGAGTCACCAGTACAATCCTCTTGACAGTGCTTCCTTCAAGCAAGCACAGATTGCATCCACCTTGGCAAGTGATGTAAGTTAATTGGCTTTGTATTTTACTTGCATTTACATCCTGAATAACCTAACATTGGTTCACAAGTTGAATTTCTTTCTTCATCTTATGAGTTACTCTGAGCTGCAGTCTCTGCCATCCAGTGTCTAGCAGGTACAGCATGTTATCCATTTCTTCCTCTGCTTCTGACAGAGGGCCTGCAGAGTTTTTCATAAACATTTTAGATGAGATTAATCTCACTTAATTTTGTGTGTCAAAAAGGTATGACTGTTTACTCTGAGCTAATTGCCTTCTACCGGGTCCCTTTTCATTGAGGAAAGAAATAAACAGGTATAGAGGTCAACTCTTCTCACCTGTTGGAGGTGCCTGTCTTTAGAGGAGCAAAGTACTGGCATCTCTCCAGTGGTTATAGAAGGAGGTTACATAAACAGTTCGTATTTGGATGTCTGTCTTTTAGACATCATTCTCCTGGTTGACCTTCTCAATGGTATTACAAAATACAGCAGTCACTAGGTTCAGCTGTGGGTGTCTGCTGCTGGAGCCAGAGTGGAGAAAACAGTTATATCAAGTGATAATGCTCTTGGGATGATACATTTAAAAGTGTGTCTAATGCTAAAATTGTGAGCTCTTCTTTGAGGCTGTGATCCCAGATAGCCAAAAGATAAGCCTCCATTCTGTAGTCCAGCATTTCCGAAGTGTGGGGCACCATGCAATGGCAGCAGGAAAGACTGGCTGTGGGAAGGGTACAGAAGATTATGTAATTATTTCCAAAATCTAAATGTGCAGTAAAAAAATTAGTTGAAGCAGCTATTATTATAAGAAATGGGCAAATTGAAGTGAAGAACACAATACATATGTGGGGATGACTTGAGGTATTAGTTTAAAAGATTTGTCATCCAAGATATGTAAGGCAGCTAGTTTTCTTCCTGTAAAGTTGGGCATCCAGCTCACAGAAGAATGAAAAATCCTACTGTAGGCTGATAGGAAGTTACTTTCTGCTGCTTCATTAAGTGATTATCTTTTGCCTTAGGTCACCATATTGCTTATATTTGCTGAAAGCAATCTGTATTAGATAAAATATCCAGGAGCACTTCCCTTTAACTGCTGTATATAAAATTTTTATATTGGACAGTTAGTGTAATTCCTGAAGCAGGGAGAAAAGAATAAGAATTAAAGGAGTTTAAAATTAATAGACCCAAAGTATTGAGGAAGATACTCTTGATTTAAGTGGAGGGTGGGAGGGGATGGGAGAGGAAAAAAGAAGAAAATTAATTCTAGCCTGAAAAGTCATAAAAAGTGTGATTTTATTTTAAATGTCCTTTTCTGGAGGAGAAGTTTGAGTAGTTCTTAAGTACTTACTCAGCAGAATGAGTCCTATACTGTTCTTTCCTTTTCTTTGAAATAATAGTAGATGACCACCACCTAGTGGCTGGGAGAGATTGTTCAGGCAAGCACTTAATGTTTTCTCTTTCTGGACTGTCACACTGTAATACAGAGCAGTGAATTATTTTATTAATCTTCAGTTTTCTTAACCTGGATTCTCTTTCCAGGTGAATTACAAGAAAGATTTGGAAAGCCTACACGATCCAGCATCTGATCTACCAAACCTGCTGTATTTAAACCATGCTTTAAATATCAGCAAAACACAGAGTGATGTAAGTTGCCTTTTTAAGAATGACCTGAAAAATAAATCTGGTAAGGAGTGTACTATGTATAGTCACTGTAGGAAACACATTTTTGGTACTTGCTTCATGGTCTCATATGGAGTAGGCAATAGTGTTGTAACCGTAGTAGATGAGAGATGTAGTGAAGAAAAATGGGTTTTTAGGAGGACATATTTGAGTTATTAGAACAGATAATACATACTTTGGAAGAATCACACAGACATCTGATGTTGAGTGTTTCTTCTCATGTATCTGAAACATTGCCGGTTTTGTCTTTGATCTAAGACCTAAAATACTTCTTTCCTTGCAAATCTCATTTTGTCTAAGACCTTGCTTTCATCTGCAAGTCTCTGTACAGAAGTAACCATTATGCTAGTTTAATATTTGGACTTTTTTCATGAAGAGCCTCTCAAGTATAACTTACCTTTGAGCTTCTCTGGCTAAACTTTTTTCCCCCTCCTGTGTGAGTCTTCCTACACTGGGTCAGATAATAGGCACGTGCTCCATTCTGCCATGTAGCAAGACATGCCCCTTGATGGGGCTGGTGGTCTGATATATGATCATGGTGGGGGCTGAAGTAGGGAGGAAGAACGAGGAAACTCCTGGCTCCTGTGCCACGATGGACTCCAAGAGCACCTGTGCTGCACGTGTGGTGCCTATAGGCTGGTTAGTTGCATTTGTCATCTTTGCTCCAGAACCCACAGCAGGCCTGCAGTGGAGAGGCACGAGTGGAAGGAAGGTTGCTCTAGGGTTGGCAGGAGTGAGTGTTTCATAGACAACTAACTCCAATGAGTAGGAGCACACTGGGTCATCTTTTGAGTCAGCGCCTGGTTATGTCTAAAATAATCAAAATAATCCATCTATACTTGATTTTTGTGTTGCTTTCTGGAGAATTGAAACTTGCTTTCTGTCTGTCTCACTCACTCTGTGAAGCTTACACTGACTATCCCCTTTTGTGTGAGTAATAAATGAGTTGGTGTCTTTCTCTTCCTGCATTCTTCATGCATGTTTTGGCCCCAAACTAGTTTCCTTCTAGTGTAAGGTAAGATTGGCAGTCTTTTTGCTGATTACATGAACGTCCTCAGAATGAACTTTATCAGTTTATCATCTCATCTCTAGGGAGATAGAAACCTGGACTTTCCCTTAAGGCAGATCACGTCTTGCAAAATGTATTTCTTTCTTTTGTCCTGGAGGGGTTGATTCATAATATCCATGTGCTTGTCTGATGACTCTGTAAATACTAAGTCTCTAATTTTTGCATTGTCCAGGTACTGGTGGGTATTTTTATTTGCTACAAGCAGGAAGAGAAATGCTTTGCCAATCCCTAAGCTCTCCACTAAATATTTGTCTTTTACAGAAATCCTATTTTCACACTCCTTCTCAGATTTGACCTCCCCATGTCATCGTTTTTATTTAAACGTGGTTTACTCTTCTGCCTTTCTCCCTGCTTTTCCAGTACATCTCGTCTGTTCTCCTTGTCTCTCCACAGCTCATACCAAATTTGTCTTGTAATCTGTCACCATTGTACAAAAGTGTCTTCCTGACTTCCCTCTGTTAACTGATTTCCAAAGACTGGTCTTATGGTCTGTTTTTTTTTTCATTCTGAACCAGAGCTGCTTGCTGATTGCCCAGTTTTGCTGTTTCCCTGCACTATACCTTTCTCCATCAAACTTTATGCTTCTCATTATCTTCTACATAACATAGCTACACCTGTACTAGTGTGACAGTTTGAAACCTGTATGGTTAATTAAACTCATAAGCTGATATGGTTGACTGAATGAATGGGTTTGCTGACTGACCTAGGGTGTAGAAGTGTGTGCAACTTTATGAAGCACTTATATTGTAATACCAATGCAAGACTGTTATACAAGTCAACTTCCATGGGAATAAATTCCAACAGTTAAGAGGAAAGCTTGAAGGGCATCTTTGGACCTAAGTAGATTGGTTTTGGCAGGTCAAACTCATCCTGTAAAAAATTACAAGGCGGAGTTCCCCCTTCATATGGTATTTCCTGGTTTCACTTGGGATGGAGAGAATTTTCTTCCTGGTAGCTGGTACTGTACTGTGTTTTGGATTTAGTATGGAAACAATGTTGATAACACACTGATGGTTTAGTTGCTGCTGAGCAGTGCTTACACTAAGTCAAGAACTTTCCAGCTTCTCATGCAGCCCTGCCATTGAGGTGGCTTGGGGGTGCATGAGAAGTTGGGAGAGGACACAGCCAGGACAGCTGACCCAAATTGGCCCCAAAGGGATATTCCATACCTTATAGTGTCATTTTAATATATAAACTAGGGGAAAGTTAGCCAGGGGATCCTTCTCAGGGCCAGGCTGAGCTTTGATAGGTTGGTTGTTGAGTGACTTTTTTCATTTGCATCCCTTTCTTTTTATCTTGAGCTTTATTTCTTTCTCTTTTTGTTATTTTCCTTTTATTACTGGTGATAATAATAATAATTTGTTTTATTTTAATTATTTAACTGTTCTTATCTCAAACCACAAGTTTTCTCACTTTTACCCTTCTGAGTCTCTCCCACTGGGGTGAAGTGTGTGAGCAGCTGTGTGGGGCTTAGTTGCTGGCTGTGGTTAAACCACAACAGGTATAGATGTAATTCTGGCATGAGCTGTGGAGACATAAAATTTAACACTTTGATATATGTAGAACAGCTAGTTTAATGTTTTTCACATTTAAAATCTGTTCCTATTGTAGAGACTTTGAGATACTAATGAAATACAGGCTAAAAAAAGGGGAAAGTAGATGTATTTCATTTTATGGAACAGGGTGAATAAATAGAACTTAAGAGACTGAATCTGGTGCTTGTAGTTGATCTTAATGTAGCAAAAAGTTATGAGTTTTACCTAATCTGATTTGATAGAATTTTTAAAAAATCTTGTTCCATTAGCTGAGGAATGGAGTAAAAGTATGAGGTCAGTATCTGTAGGCGGAGGTGATTTTCATTTGTTTCCACTACAGAAGTGATTTTGTTGTGCGGTATTTATAATTCTTTCCACTAGGAGGCAAACACAGACCATCATATGTGTTTTCTTTGCACTACAAGCGGAAGTGTTTATTTTCTATTGACCATAATAAACATTTGACTTTTAGATTAGCAGGACAAGCATTTTCTCTAGGAATGTACAAAAGCTATTTTTTATCATATCCTTTTTTTTTTTTTTAATTTCATCACAACACTTTAAATTCAAATTTGACAGAACTTCCCAGCTGGACAGATTAAAATATAGTTTCTTCTGTTCTTTTTCTTTCATATTATTTTAAATAGTATTTAAGTTCCAAAGTCTTCTGGATTTTGTCTGTGAAAACATTCTTGGAAATTTTTAGTTTCAGTATGAATGTAAGAAATCATTTAAGCAAAGCAAATGTTTCTATCATTGCTGCCCAGACACTGCAGAACAAATTCATCTCGAAGAAAATGCAGTGCTTCAAAGCCAAGTATACACAGCCACAAACAAACACATCTTGCGAAGAGAAAAATGTAGCATTTTAATAGTGATTAATTCATGCAAAAAACCACGTGATAGATTACAGTGATGTACAGTGCATATTCAATCAGAAGCACCCCATGAGGAAAGAGGAGAGAGTTTTTGTGGGACCCAAGCCTAATGCAGAAGCCTGACAGGGAAAGAGAAATTTAGACATCACTATTTTTGAAGAGACATAGAAATTAAAATTACATTACTCATTATAAATATAATATTTTGGTTTGTAGCTATTTGCTTTCCTTTAAGGCTTGTGTAGACTATTCCATCATGCCCCACACGGACTGATGGAGATAAGTAATGTGTTTGCCAGTCTTAATCAAAAGTGTGAATGAATGAGTTTAGAAGGCTTCTCCACGTTTCCAAACAAAGTATATTTGCTTTGTGAGTTAGCATAAAGGTATAAATTGATGTTTTAACCCTGTGTTCTTCATTGTGATTTTGCTGCTAGCTCTAAGGTTGTGGTCCCTGGTAGCTATGAGGGGAGTGTTGGTGCAAGACTGAACCCTACCAAGGCAGTAGTTTTCCTTCCCTTCTCCCTCCCACAGGTACAAACAAAAGTGCATTTGAGAATGGTGCTCCTGAGCCTGAAACAAAGACCTGTGGGGCCTGGCTGTGAAACAGATTTTGTTGTTGTTACAGTAAATGTGTTGTTTTATGGAAACATAGCAGGGGATCCTATTAAAAAACTGCCAACTGTTCAGACATAGGTCATTTGGCCAAACCCATGCAATTAGTTTAAGGATTGTGATTGATGCTCCTCATTCCTGCTGTCTTCAAAGTTCACAATTTCTAGGTCTGAATTTTGTAGAAAAGGAATAAATGACTCCAAAAAATATTACCTTATCTAGTGGTTCTATTTCTCCAACAGGTTAAGTTTGGGAGGAGTCTTCCAAGTCAAAACATCTAAGGAGTATGGCTAAGACAGGATTTGTTTCTTGCCAAGGCAAACAATCAGATCTCATATTTTCTCAGCTGTTAACAGACTTTATTTTGATTTTCCTAGGTCAAGTACAAAGAAAATTACGAAAAATCTAAAGGCAGATCAATGCTGGAATTTGTGGATACACCAATGTACCAAGTTTCAAAGGAGGCTCAAAAGATGCAAAGTGAGGTAAGTAAAACTGTGTTTTTGAACAAGTAAAATTTAGATCAACAGAGAGGTTAAAAGACATCTTGTACTCAGGTTAAGAAAACGTATGAAGCAGAGAGTAAATTGATGATATGGCAGAATCATACTGAGTAGTTATCTCTGCTATTCCGTAGCTCAGTTCTTCCTGTGAATTTTCTTTTTTCTCAAAACGCCATTGGTGCCAACAGACAGAGATTGTATGTCTCATAATTTAATTGAGAAGAAGCTGAAGTGGTCATCTAGATCAGAGATTAATAATTTTTAAAATTTTCCCTTGAATTCCATTTTAAGGGGAGAGATGGTTCTTGTATCGGAGCGAGTGAAGCCACAAAACCCAGTCCAACCCCATGATTTAACTGAAACATGCTCCTGCCTGTTGAGCCTGGGAAACTCATCAAGGAGGAAGGACTGTTCCCAGGCTCCAGACCAGCACTGGCTGTCCTATATCAGGCCATGTTTTTCTAACTTTAAAAAAAAAACCACTTCAAATGGTGGAGATTTTGTGACCTCCCAGGCAATCTAGTCCAGCATTTTACCATCCATCCTGAGCAAGATGGGTGCATCTGTGTCCCCATGCTGTAGTTTGATTCCATTAGTTTTGCTGTGTCATGGAAAACAGGTGATCTCAGCCTCTTGGTAAAAACTTTAATGAGTTTCAAACCATTACCTTGTGTGCCATTTGTCTTCTCTTTTCTCTACCAAGCTAACTGTTTCTTTCATAGATCAGGTTCAACATTCTCTTTGGACATACTGTACGCATATTTTTGTCTAGATTGTATCTGTTTGTATAAATGCTCTAGATAATGAAATGCATAATGAAGTTGCTTATTAGTGTGAAATCTAATTTGTGGCAGGGCTCATTTCTGGGTCTATTTACAATGTCTTTTCTGAAATATGCATGGAATTGTGTATGTATGTACCACTAATTGTTGGTTTTGCTACAACAGAAAATGTATCGCAAAGATTTTGAAGAAGGGGTCAAGGGAAGACCCTCACTGGATTTAGACAAGACCCCAGAGTTCTTGCATATAAAACAAGTCACTAATCTTCTGAAAGAGGTAAAGGATTTTTATTCTTTTTTCTGTTGTTAAGTTGTAAATGAGCAATAAGCAGGATCACTACAAGCTGCTGAGTGCTAAATAATTTAAAATTTTCTTGGTAGCTAAATACAAGTCACTTCATGAGTAAAAATTGCTTCACATCATTTTGAATTCTGAATAGTACTGTAGTAGGGTAATTATAAAGCTTAGCACACCTGAACCAGAAATGTCAGTTTTCTTTTCAGATAGATAAAGGGGTGGAAGGAAAGATTTCCATTGGTGTCCAGATGGCAGTTTTTCCCTTTGAGTAATTATTTCACATTTATGGCAGCCTGTTGTGGTTGTACGGATGCCTTGAACTGCATGGAGTCACTTATAACTAACTTAATTAAAATAATTATCTATCATACATGTTATGGATAAAAATAAAGAAGACCAAAATTCCATAATATAGCTGGGATATTACATAAGTGCTTTAAGTCCATTTTGTTAGAAGGCACAGATTTTTCTGTATGTCCATTGTTTCTTTAAGATTTGTGAAATATTCTTCAGTTATATGGTCCCTACAAATGAAATAATTCTTTTTCCATAACAGAATCCTTCCACCTTTAGTATTTTTATATTGTTATTTAAAACTGGTTTCATGTTAGGTTTTGAGTATTGTTTGGCTCTGTGGATTATGGTTACTATTTGATCAAATTTAGAAGAGCTAGAACTGTGAGACGAGAAGAGCAGAGCTGCTAGATATCCTGCCTTTGAATCTGGGAGCCAGCAATACCTTGTTTGTACTTACGGTATTAAGAGTTGATTTTTTTTTTTTTTTTGCCAAAACAAATAAAGCATGTTAGAATTAAAACCCCTTGAGCTTTGTTCCTTTACTTCTTCTTTATACAGCTTATTCCAGTCTCTGCTAGATTTCATATGGTTAAAGCAAAGAATTTCTTTTAAGATATTTCTTTATTATTCATCCTCTAATAAATAATTTATTCTGATAAGCTTGAGTGTCAGGTAGGCAGATCTCAAGCTTGGTCTGTTTTGTGCAGTGGCATTCTGTGGTCCATCTCATGTATGCCTTCTCGCTAGGGAAAAATGCAAATCATGCTGTCATTTATTTCAGTTAATCTTTCTGCTCGCTGAATGCCCAAAGAAGCGGGTACTGTACGCATACTTGTAACATGTTCTCTACGGGTTCTGCTCTGAAATTTTGATGTAGCTTCTCTCCTTAGTGCTATATGCATTAAGATGTTCTCTAATTCTGACCTCCTCAAGCTTTATGCCTCCTAATTTAGGGAGTAAACCATGCCTGTAAGTCAAAGGGGAAGAAGATGAGAAAATGGAAATGGTATTTCCATTAATGCATAACTGCCCGAACTTCCTATGGTTTTATATCCATATACAAGGAACATATTCCAAACCCAAAGATTACCTAGGTAAAATTAATTATTATCTTTCATGATTCAGAAAAATTATGTATTTGTTCATAGTCAAGGATGTAGCTCAGTGTTTTTCTATAAAGGCTCATAATAAACTTTGAATAGATACTGCATGAAACAAGAAATAAAACGTGGAGTTACTTAAAAATGAATTAGCTGTTCAGTTACATTTTTTTTTTTTAACCCAAATGTCAGCTGTGTTCCAGCTTATTCTGTTGCCCTCCCACTGTAGAGAATTTTGCAAATATTTAGCATTTTGTAACAATACAAACTTTCTTTTCTGGGACCACATTCACAACTCCTTCAGAAGAGATGGCTGAATTAAATAGTTCTGAATTAAATAGTTCTAAATTAGAAGAAATTGTTTCGTGCTTGGTGTAGGACATGTTTCTGATGATCAAGAGAAGCTTCTTTAAAAATATCTGGTTCCCTTTTATTTAAATAAAGAGCTTATAAGGAGATAAAGGTGCTCACTGCTGCTTATGAAATTTAATATGTAATTAGGAGTATTAATTCATGCCTATGTAAATACTTCTGATAAATATTTTGTGCAATGTTCTTCTAATTTTGTTGCTTAAAAAAACCTAACCCTCATCTGGAGATGGGAAGAGTAATTAAAAATCCTTACAAAACTTGAAGATCTTGAACTTCAATAGGCTTACATCAGCTCTCTAGGAGCCAGGAAGTGCAAAAAGAACCGAATGTCTGTGGGCAGGTTCTAGTGTGCTTTGAATTTCATACTGAACATTTGAGTACTCTGGAGACTGCAGTTGCTGAATGTTGATAGGTCATATCAGTTAAGTGTCTAGGAGGCACAGGAGTGGTATGGTAGGAATATTGCTTCTACATTTTAATTTATCAAGAGGTTGTTTTAACAGGTCCTAGTATGGTGTTTAGGGAATCCATCCTGATTGGGATGCCATTAATGGAACAGAAGTAAAAACTGCAGCACAGCATATACTGGGCTGCAGAAAGAAAATGCTACTGCAGTTAAAATGTCTGTCCAGAGAGAGTCAAGGCCCCTAAACAGTGTGCTAGTGCTGTATAGGGCACTGCTGGTTTTCAAGAGCACAACAAAATAGATGATGATGTAATCTTTTCACTTTTTCAACATTGTTCCGTTTGATTTCACAATTTCCAATTCTATTTTAAGTCTGAAATCTGTACTTCACCTAATTCATATTTCATAGCAATTTCAAAGAGACTCTTCAGATGTTTAATAAGTGGCATTTCTTTTCAAGATCTCACACAAAATAAGAAGTGGTGAAATCTCTCCCTTTTTTTTTTTT